>JAIEZT010000021.1:16734843-16819843 GCA_019594935.1 Periophthalmus modestus
GAAATCTCAGGGTAATAATGGACTCAAACTTGAACTTTAACAGCCACATCATCAAATCAATAACATCTGCAGCTTTTTACCATCTAAAAACATTGCAAAAATCAAAGTTAAACTGTCAAAGCCAGACTTAGAGAGGTTTATCCTGCATTTGTCTCCAGTGGTCCCAGAGTGAGGACTAACCTGGAGAATCAGTGTTTCATTTTCTGCTAAAACCTGGAACATTCTCCCTGAAGATGTGAGACAAGCCTCGACTTTGACAATGTTTAAATCCAGGCTCAGAACAGTTGTGTTGATCTGTGAATATGACTGAAAGGTTTTTACTTTGCACTCTTCTGTTTTAATAATAATTTATGATGATTATTTGTGATTATTTATGTTTTGATTTGTTTGATTTTAATGTCTTTCTTATTCTGTAAAGCTCTTTGGATTACTTTGTGTACGAATTGTGCTGTACAAATAAACTTGCCTTGCTTTCTTCACGAAAACTAACCAAGACTAAGTCTCAAACTAAACCAAGTTTGAGATTAAACCATTTTAGGTTCAATAAGGAAAAATGTCTTTGTGAAAAAACCCAATAAACTGAATCAACATCACTGTACATGTGCTAATGGTTTATTATGAAGTACAGCTCACAACCAATCAGGAAGCAGATACAGGTCACATGACTAAAGCCTATACAGAAACAATAAAGTTTAAACAGGTTTGACACAGGCTGTAAAAGGAGACTGTAAATATCAAACATTCTTACATAAGTTTATAGAAAAGTCATTTACCAATAAATACATGAATAACAAAGATGTGTTTTTATTTTAAACTACATCATTTAAATATTATAGGTTTGATCGCTAACATGCTTCAGCTTCTGTTACATTTAAAAAATATTTAGATTTGACTAAGACCTAAAATCTGGCCCAACTTTGGATTGTACTTCTGATCATTCTGGTCTGGTCTCTGGTCTGGTCTTGTCTGGTCTGGTCTCTGGTCTGGTCTGGTCTCTGGTCTCTGGTCTGGTCTCTGGTCTCTGGTCTCTGGTCTCTGGTCTCTGGTCTGGTCTCTGGTCTGGTCTCTGGTCTCTGGTCTCTGGTCTCTGGTCTCTGGTCTCTGGTCTCTGGTCTCTGGTCTCTGGTCTCTGGTCTCTGGTCTGGTCTCTGGTCTCTGGTCTGGTCTCTGGTCTCTGGTCTCTGGTCTGGTCTCTGGTCTCTGGTCTGGTCTCTGGTCTCTGGTCTCTGGTCTCTGGTCTCTGGTCTCTGGTCTCTGGTCTCTGGTCTCTGGTCTCTGGTCTGGTCTCTGGTCTCTGGTCTCTGGTCTGGTCTCTGGTCTGGTCTCTGGTCTCTGGTCTCTGGTCTCTGGTCTCTGGTCTGGTCTCTGGTCTCTGGTCTCTGGTCTCTGGTCTCTGGTCTCTGGTCTCTGGTCTCTGGTCTAGTCTCTGGTCTGGTCTCTGGTCTCTGGTCTCTGGTCTGGTCTCTGGTCTCTGGTCTCTGGTCTGGTCTCTGGTCTCTGGTCTGGTCTCTGGTCTAGTCTCTGGTCTGGTCTCTGGTCTCTGGTCTCTGGTCTGGTCTCTGGTCTGGTCTCTGGTCTGGTCTCTGGTCTGGTCTCTGGTCTCTGGTCTGGTCTCTGGTCTGGTTTCTGGTCTTGTTTCTGGTCTTGGTTCTAGAGGAGCTCGTACTGTCTCAGGTGCATTCTCTGTATAATGTCTCGACAGTCATTGAAGACCCTCCGGATGTTCTCTGTGTCCACGGCGCAGGTGAAGTGAGGGTAACAGTAGTGCTTCCCGTCTCCACTGGCCGTGCTGATGCGCTGAGGGCAGAGGGCAGTGGTCAAACTCGGTCTGAAACAGGACTAAACCAGGACTAAACCAGAACTTTTAAAGTTTTTACCAGAAATTCATCCCTGATGAAGAATTTGGCTCGTGTCACTTTTGGATCTTCGTCGGCGTCTGAAACAGCTGCAACAGAAACCACCAATCAGAACGCAGAACCCACACAAACCCTCCCCGTGTGTCAGATGCCCTCCCCGTGTGTCAGATGCCCTCCCCGTGTGTCAGATGCCCTCCCTGTGTGTCAGATGCTCTCCCCGTGTATCAGTGCCTCAGATGCCCTCACACACTCACAGTCGGGGGGGACGGTGTAGTTTTCGTATTCGGGGAAATAATCCTCCAGTTTGGATTTTCCTGCCAGAATCTTATCAGCCAAAACGTCCTGTTTGTTCAAGAACAAGATCACGGAGATGGTCTTCAGGAACCTGCAGAGACACCTGAGTTAGAACAGGTTTAGACCAGGTTTCCCCCGGAGTCTTGGTCTAGTCCTGGTCCTGGTTTAGTCCTGGTCTAGTCTTGATGTAGTCCTAGTCCAGACCTGTTGGTCCAGATGGACTTGAACAAGTCTAAGCTCTCTCTCAGGCGGTTGGTGGAGTTGTCTTCTCTGATCACCATGTTGTAGCTGCTGCTCGCCGCCACGAAGATGATCGCCGTCACATCTGAGGAACAGCAGACAGTTATACAGGGCATCTGACACAACTGACACACAGTGAGGGCATCTGATATTTTCTCACCATTAAAACATTGAATCCACTTCCGACGCTCGTCCCTCTGTCCTCCGACATCAAACATGCTGCCAAAAAGTACAAGGATTACTCCTACAAATACACTACTACAATAGTATTACTGCTACTACAATAGTATTAGTACTACTACAATAGTATTACTGCTACTACAATAGTATTACTGCTACTACAATAGTATTAGTACTACTACAAAAGTATTAGTACTACTACAATAGTATTACTACTGCAATAGTGTTGTTGAGAGACCTGGGTGTGAATGAGGACACAGAACTGCTGTGATGATAAAGACATTTTCTTTGTATGTTTGATTTTATGAACTATAACACCAACCTGCCCAGAGACGACAGGTGGAAATTAGCACTAGCCCCACAACCTGGTGCAAAGCATCTCTCCTGTTTAGGGTAATGTAGATTGTGCGCTGTCCCTGTCTCATTAAATAAATAAATGAAATGAAATGAAATGAAATAGTATTACTACTACTACTACAATACTGTAGGAACTCGACTGAACTCACTGGAAGTTGACTTTGTCGACCTGGAACCGAGTCTCAAAGATCCCAGAGGTCAGTACTCTGCACCGCAACAGGTCCTGGACCAAATAGAGACCGGCTTAGTCCTGGTTTAGTCCTGGTTTAGACCTGGTTTAGACCTGGTTTAGTCCTGGTGTAGTCCTGGTTTAGTCCTGGTTTAGTCCTGGTTTAGTCCTGGTTTAGTCCTGGTTTAGTCCTGGTTTAGTCCTGGTTTAGTCCTGGTTTAGTCCTGGTTTAGTCCTGGTTTAGTCCTGGTTTAGTCCTGGTTTAGTCCTGGTTTAGTCCAGGTCTTACCTGGTCTGTGGGGGTGTAGTCTTTTCTTCTGACAGAGTCCAGTCGGTCGAGGAAACTGTAGAAGACAATAAAAGTATTAGAATTCCAGTATCATGTAATAGTAGTAGTCAGTAGTAGTATAATTGCTATTGAGCACAGTTGATGAGCTAGTATTATAGTAGTAGTAGTGTTAGTATTAAGAGTAGTAGTAACAGTAACAGTAACCACAGTAGTATGTGTAGAATTTTTGTATCAGCAGTAGTTTTAGTAGCAGTAGTAGTTGCAGTGGCAACAGTAATAGTTTTAGTAGTACTAGTAGTATAGTTACTATTTAGCACAGTCAATGAGCTGGTATTCGTTGGAGCGTTCAAAACAGGCATGAGACTCGTTGGAGCCTACTCCTCCCACAGCCTCCTGAGTGTGCTCGAAAAACTCCTGCAATACACAAAGTACTATTAAATACTACAAACGATTATAACACTACTATTATACAGTTTCTGAGTGTGCTTGAAGAACTCCTGCAATACACAAAGTACTTTTAAATACTATACATCATTATAACACTACTATTACACAGCCACCTGTCCCAACACCTGTCCCTACATGTGTCCTTACACCTGTCCTTACACCTGTCCGTACACCTGTCCTTACACCTGCTCTACACCTGTCCTTACACCTGTCCTTACACCTGTCCCTACACCTGTCCATACACCTGTCCCTATACCTGTCCCTACACCTGTCTTTACACCTGTCCTTACACTTGTCATTACACCTGTCCTTATACCTGTCCCTACACCTGTCCCTACACCTATCCTTACACCTGTCCCTATACCCGTCCTTACACCTGTCCCTATACCTGTACCTACACCTGGCCTTACACCTGTCCCTACACCTGTCCCCTACACCTGTCCTTACACTGTCCTACACCTGTCCCTACACCTGTCCTTACATCTGTCCTGACCTGTCCCTACACCTGTCCTTACACCTGTCCTTACACCTGTCCTACACCCCTACACCTGTCCCTTACACCTGTCCCTACACCTACCCTCCTACACCTGTCCCTACACCTGTCCCTTACACCTGTCCTACACCTGTCCCTTACACCTGTCCCTACACCTGTCCCTACACCTGTCCTACACCTGTCCTTACACCTGTCCCTACACCTGTCCTTACACCTGTCCCTACACCTGTCCCTACACCTTTCCGTACACCTGTCCCTACACCTGTCCCACCACCTGTCCTTACACCTGTCCTTACACCTGTCCCTACACCTGTCCTTACACCTGTCCCTACACCTGTCCCACACCTGTCCCACCACCTGTCCTTACACCTGTCCCTACACCTGTCCATACACCTGTCCCTATACCTGTCCCTACACCTGTCTTTACACCTGTCCTTACACTTGTCATTACACCTGTCCCTATACCTGTCCCTACACCTGTCCCTACACCTATCCTTACACCTGTCCCTATACCCGTCCTTACACCTGTCCCTATACCTGTACCTACACTGGCCTTACACCTGTCCCTACACCTGTCCCTACACCTGTCCTTACACCTGTCCCTACACCTGTCCCTACACCTGTCCTTACATCTGTCCTGACACCTGTCCCTACACCTGTCCTTACACCTGTCCTTACACCTGTCCCTACACCTGTCCTTACACCTGTCCCTACACCTGTCCCTACACCTATCCTTACACCTGTCCCTACACCTGTCCTTACACCTGTCCCTACACCTGTCCCTACACCTGTCCCTACACCTGTCCTTACACCTGTCCCTACACCTGTCCCCTACACCTGTCCTTACACCTGTCCCTACCTGTCCATACACCTGTCCCTATACCTGTCCCTACACCTGTCTTTACACCTGTCCTTACACTTGTCATTACACCTGTCCCTATATACTGTCCCTACACCTGTCCCTACACCTATCCTTACACCTGTCCCTATACCCGTCCTTACACCTGTCCCTATACCTGTACCTACACCTGGCCTTACACCTGTCCCTACACCTGTCCCTACACCTGTCCTTACACCTGTCCCTACACCTGTCCCTACACCTGTCCTTACATCTGTCCTGACACCTGTCCCTACACCTGTCCTTACACCTGTCCTTACACCTGTCCCTACACCTGTCCTTACACCTGTCCCTACACCTGTCCCTACACCTATCCTTACACCTGTCCCTACACCTGTCCTTACACCTGTCCCTACACCTGTCCCTACACCTGTCCCTACACCTGTCCTTACACCTGTCCCTACACCTGTCCCTACACCTGTCCCTACACCTTTCCGTACACCTGTCCCTACACCTGTCCCACCACCTGTCCTTACACCTGTCCTTACACCTGTACACCTGTCCCTACACCTGTCCTTACACCTGTCCCTACACCTGTCCCACCACCTGTCCTTACACCTGTCCTTACACCTGTCCTTACACCTGTCCTTACACCTGTCCTTACACCTGTCCCTACACCTGTCCTTACACCTGTCCCTACACCTGTCCCTACACCTGTCCTTACACCTGTCCCTACACCTATCCTTACCCCTCTCCTTACACCTGTCCTTACACCTGTCCCTACACCTGTCCCTATACCTGTCCCTACACCTGTCTTTACACCTGTCCTTACACTTGTCATTACACCTGTCCCTATACCTGTCCCTACACCTGTCCTTACACCTGTCCCTACACCTGTCCCTACACCTGTCCCTATACCTGTCCCTACACCTATCCTTACATCTGTCCACAGTGTCCATGTCCACAGTGTCCATGTCCACAGTGTGTATGTCCACATCCACAGTGTCCATGTCCACAGAGGTTTATTTGGATATTTACATGTTTAGATTTATGTATATGTTGTACTTTTACACATGTTTAATATTTATCTGTGTGTTTAAGTGTCTAATGAACTTCCTGCCTGTCCTGTCTCCTGTCGACCAATCAGAGCGCCCCCCTGAGCTGGCTAACGAGCCCCTGCTGACATCACACATTACAGGTGAGTCCCAAGTGAGGTCATTACCGCTAACGGCATGCTAATGCTCACACTAACGACACGCTAAGCTAGCAGAGCAAGGCATCATGGTCTCTGTAGTTCTATTACACTCAAGAGAGTCCAAGGCTATGTACTCAGAGTTTCATAAAAAGATTAAAATTAGACAAGTTCATCTGACACTACAAGGGGGAGGATGAGAGTGTATCTGACAGACAGCATGGGAGGGCATCTGGCTCACCTCGGTGTACTCAAAGTCGGACAAGGGGGCGATGCTTTTGATGTAGTCGACTCTGTGCTGATTCTGAGGGTTCCCCAGAGCCACAGGGGGTGCCAGCGAGTTCATGGCTGTGATTATGGTCTGACAGGTGCGACAAGAGCAGCCAGGAGCAGCCAGGAGCAGCCAGGAGCAGCCAGGAGCAGCCAGGAGCAGCCAGGAGCAGCCAGGAGCAGCCAGGAGCAGAGAAGGTCAAGTTCAATTGTAACACTAATAATAATAGTTTACATTTGTATGATTGCTCTTAACAGGGTTAAAGCCCCATTGTGGGACATTTCATCACATTAGAACAGTGTTAAAGCCCCACTGCGGAACATTTCTTCAGGACATACCACGATGGCATCCTTCACATTCTTGCGGATGTCCTGGGTCTTCTGCTGCTTCTCCCTGAAACAGAACCACAGCTTCAGTTTGTGTCCTGTGTCTGCCTGATCTGCGTCACTGGCTGTGGCCCTGAGTACAGACTGTGTCCTACATGCCTGATCTGCGTCGCTGGCTGTGGCCCTGTGTACAGACCACAGACTGTGTTCACCTTACTCCAGAAGTCACTGTGGGCGCTGCTGTTGTCATTGGGGTTGCATTATTTTACATGGGGCTGATCTTTACAGGAAATAAGTTCTATATGGACTACAGAGCCGTTTTAAAGCCTCCAGAGAGTCGGTGCAGTGTTCACTTGTTGGTCCCATGAACACTGAACAAATGAACCTCCTTTATACCATATTTCAGTGGCAGAACTTTTCTCAAATTCTTCATTGAAATTAATGGGATTCCCACTTAACCGGAAGTGCCATCACAAAGAAAGTGCGATTTAGTAGCATTTTGAGGTAAAAGTGGACAGGGTGTGATAAGGTCACTAGAGAAGTGGACTAAGTGAGTGTGATGTCACAGCGTTCTACTCCAGCCAAGTGAAGCTCATCAAGGCTAGAATTTAAAGACCCGAATTTGGAACCAAGTTCCTTATTTGGAATTTCAACTGTGAGTAGCATAGCAACCAAAGAGCCAATCTGGAGCACTGCTGTTGAAATTAACGCCCTTCACCACTGGTTTAACAGGGAGCAGGCGCTTAGCAACGCTGTCAATCAAACCTGTTGCTAATGCTAGTGGGAGCGACCGTGAGGAAAGAAGGCATCAGATTTGTCTGTTATTAATGTTCATATCTTGATTTATGGACAAAATAGCTGAATGAAAAGGATCATGTAGAGCGGGTTAATACGAACATTTTAAGACCAAAATAGTTGTGTGTGCTGTCCCTGTAAGGACAGGTGGTGCATCCTCGCCCTTTAGTGGGCGCATCTTATACTGCGTTTTATTTTTGTAAAGGAAGTTGATGCAGCAGCCATGTTCTGCCTGCCAGCATCAAGCATTGATCTGATCTATAATAATAAGTGGATAAGACACTCCCCACCATCTCCCACAGAGCAAACGGGGACGTACAGCTTTCACAAAGGTTGGATTTTGTGGGGATTCTTCTCTATTTTCTCAACATGAACATTTAAAAATCTTACATTCTCAAAGTGCCAAAAAGTTAGCTTTTCAAGATTTACCCTAGAAAAGTCATTCCTCTATCAAGAACATATTACAGCAACTGCCATGACAGCTCCTCAAAACCAGGCATTAGAATAAACTAAAGAGACCCAGGGACCAGGATCAGCCAAGTTTACAGCTTATCCATCGCTGCTGCCAGGGCTCGGGCAAAAGCAGAAGCCACTAAGGTGCAACTGTCATATGCACAAAAAGAAGCTGAAATATTAAAGGAGCAAGCAGAACAATGTAAGAAAAAAGCTGAACTTGATGCAGATCTGCACCTACTCAAGTCACAGAGAAAGGTCACAGCTGTCGTAGCTGAGGCTCAAGCTCGGGAGTTGTGTATCCAGGAGGACGTAGACCCACAACAGCACCAACTAGACACCATACCCCCCTCGACCCAGAGCACAGGTCAATACAACTACATACAACAGCAATACGTGAAGAGATGGAACTACCTGATACATCTGTCCTGATACCTCTGCCGCCACCCTCCAGAAACAACAACAAAACAAACTATACTGAGTTAAGCGACCACTCACTAAGCCACGGCTTTCAGCCAATGCCACAAGTAGATGCTAGTTCAATACAGTGCAGGAAATGACCCTACACAGCAAAACAGCTCAGTGGTTATTCCAACCCATTATTCCCAGTCTAATGTACCCAGACCCGATTATAGTTCCACTGTATCTAGACTTACCTGCCAAATGGCTTGGCCCTCAGTCCACTGAGTACCTCACAGTAGGTCTTCACATGAAGTGGCATGTTAAGTTAAGCAGGCATTCTTAAGAAAATCGGAGATTTGCACCAATACCATTAATACTATCAGGTATTGGTCCTAAACCAGGTACTCATACTCGTACTCATCAATGTGGTGCTGATACCAAGAGCCAATACCACTCTAACCGCACTGCGTTTTAATTTACGCTCACAGTTCGCCTCTCAGTTGTGCAGTGAGGCTCTGAGGAGTCAGTAATGAGATGTCACATGAACTATGAAAATATTTAGGAAGGTTCTTATAGTTCACAAAGGTTATCAGTGCAGCTCATGTGTATACGTAGTAGTGTGCTAATGCAGCTAAGTGGTGCTGGTGATTCTTTGCTTGTGCAGGCTTTGGGACTTGGGTGGTGGATGAACAACAAAGCAAAGCCGTTGTGGTGGACATCGCAGTACCAAGTGATGTGAACATCAGGAAAAAAGAACATGAGAAACTAAAGAAATATTGGGGGCTCAAAGAGCTGGAGAAGGCCTGGAAGGCCTCAGTGGTGCCCGTGGGCATCAGAGCACTCGGGGCAGTGGGGCAAAGTGAAGGAGTGGCTACAGCAGATCCCAGGAAACTGAGTCCAGGAGTGGCTACAAACAGCAAAGATACTGCGCAGAACCCTCAAGCTCCCAGGCCTCTGGTAGAGGTCCCGAGCGTGGAAAAAGAGGATGAGATCATGAGACCACTGTAATAGAACCCCTGTCAAAATAATGTCCCGTATCGGCAAGTACTCAAAGTGAAGTACTCGTACTCATTTTGGACAAAGTGGTATCGGTGCATCTCTAGTCTCGCTAAAGGACACACTTCAGTGGACCTGACGTGAACAATACTCTGCTGGAAGTTCTGACCTGCTTCTGCAAAGAACCAATCATTGTCACAGCCAATGTTCAACAGATGTTTTACTGTTTTAGTCTGTGAGAAACACTGTGATTCTTGTGTTTTTTGTGGTTTGAGGATAATGACCCACAGAAACCCGTCAGAGAGTTCAGAATGACAGTGCATCTGTAAAGGAGCAGTCCCTCATCAGTCGTAGCCATATACTGTGTCTGCGTGCCGCCCTTGAAACTGTAAACTCCACCCCAAAAGGAAAAGAGTTTATCATTCGCAACTTCTACGTTGATGTTGGGCTTGCACCTTTTCCCACTGCAGAAATGACTGTTGAAATCCTGCAAGCATCACAACATCAGGCTGCACAAAGTGACATCCTACACTGAGAGCAGAATTGTGTTGGTCTATGTTCATAACACTTCACGTTGTTTCTATGTTTATGTGTCAAACAGGGTACCATAATCAGAAAGTCCCGTGGCACTTCATTGGTGCTGAAGAAAACCCTGCAGACCATGAGACCCGCCCAGTCACTGCTGCTCTTCTCAAAGACACCAACTGGTTTTCTGGACCTGTCCTTCAGCCTCACCACAGCCTCTCAGTGCTGGTAGGATTTGAGCTGGTGCAGCTCGACTCAGACCAAGAGTCCTGTAGTCACCACACTGAGCACAAACGCCACAAAAGGCAAACTAACTAACAGATCTGAGAGATTTTCCACTTGGAAGTCTGCAGTTCGAGGTGTTTCTAGTCTAATCAAAAAAGCAAAAAACATGTCAAAAACTCCACAAAACAACACAAGTGACACTGATATCAGTGTGCAAGCTACAACAGTAATTCTGTTTAACTGCAAAAGGGCTTCAACTCCAACTCTCCAAACAAAGTCCACTCAAAGTTAACTCCATTTCTGGACAAAGATGGACTGGATGTGCGCACATCTTCAGCTGACCTGTATTTTGAAGAAAAACATCTTCTCATCATTCCAAAGAGCCATGTCACCGTTCTGTTAGTCAGACACCAGAGATGCCATTTTTCTGAAGGCTCTGTCAAATCAGCAGGATTATGGCTAATCGGAGGTAAAAGACTTGTGTCTGGTGTCATACACACGGTTCACCTGCAAGAACCGGGCAAATGACACAACTAATGTCCCAGCTGCCGTCAGACAGAGTCCTGACCCACCTTTTAACCAGGCAGGTTTAGGGGTTTTTGGCCCATGGACTGACCTCAGGCAAAACTCGTCTCAGCACCGGAGCAGTGCATGTTGTTATCAAATCCGTGACTACAGTGAGCTTTATTAATGCCCTCAGACCTTTCACACTAAGAGAGCTAGTCTAAATGCTCAAATCAGACAGAGGAGCAAACTTCATAGGTGCATGTAAAGAGTCGTCTGAGGAGGGCAGAATACTGTGTCCTGCCTGATCTGTGTCACTAGCTTTAACCCTGTGTACACTGTGACTGTGTGGTAGGATCTGTTCTGTTTTTTGGTTAATATCTCATAATTCTCGTAATTACTGTGTCTATCCACATGAAACAAAAACTGTCTCAAAGTTCAGCATCTCCTCTGTCAGTATAAATCAACTACTAAAGTCAAATGATTTTGTCTAAAAATAATTTGTGGAGGAATTGTCTCACTCTGTGTTGAAGCCGTCCACATGAAGAATCCTCATCTGTTTGACGATTGTGCTTTTCCCAGATTCACCAGCTCCTGCAACAAAGGACCTTTGTCAGGCTCTGGTTCAGTCCTATTTCAGTCCTGCTTCAGTCCTGGTTTAGTTCTGGTTCAGTCCTGGCCTAGTCCTGTTCAGTCCTGGGTCAGTGCTGGTCTAGTCCTGGTCTAGTCCTGGTCTGGTCCTGGTCTGGTCCTGGTTCAGTCCTGGTTCAGTTTAGTCCTGGTCTTACCCAGCAGCAGCAGCCTGTGTGTGGCTTTATAAGCTTGTCTTTCTTTCTGAAGTTGTCGTTCAATTTTTTTGTTTGCTTCACGCTTTGCTTTTTCATCAAGACGTTCCTCCTCCGTCTGCCCCCCGAGACACCCCATCAGGACCTGGAACCAGCAATCCACTGGTGAGAGGGCAGAGTCTAACCCTCATCGTCTTTACTGAGAAGAGGCTAACCACTCTGCCACTCACCTGATTGCCTCAGTTTGAATTCAGATCCATGAACCAATCAGCATCCTGCAAATGAAGAGAGACTGTCAGTCTTATCATGTCCAGAGGGTGGCGCTCCATTAGTTTAGCTGTTTAATTTTTGCACATTCATAATGGCATGTAGCAAAAGACAAAGTTAAAATCACAGATTTTAACTTTGTCTTTTGCTATAGATCAGCCCTGGATGACTGAGGATTTACACAGATATAATGGCATGTAGTTATATAAAGTCTGATGTGTGTGTGCATAAAGATAAATTTATTAATTTTAAAAATCTCATAGTCGGCGGGTGGTCTCATCCTTCTTTTCCAAGCTTGGAATCTCTACCAAAGGCCTGGGAGCTTGAGGGTTCTGCACAGTATCTTTGCTGTTCCTAAAACCTAGTACGACCACTTGGTTATTTTTTTTGCACAGCCTACACCTTGGGTCTTGTCTGGTGTGGTAGATCTGGGCCTCTATCGCTCTTGTGCTCAAGGCCTGCTCCTGTGCAGCCAGGATGAGTGCCTCTGTGCTGTCCTTCAGTCCAGCTTTCTCAAGCCATTGGTAGGATTTCTTGATATCAGCCACTTCAGTTATGTTCCGGTGGTACATCCCATGCAGGGGCTTGTCCTTCCATGATGGTTCCTCCAGCTCCTCTTCCTCTGCTCCACTGTCTGAGACATTCGCTGAGCACATAATCTGTTGGGGCCTTGTCCTGGATGTACTTGTGGATCTTGGATGTTTCATCCTGGACTGTGGCTCTCACACTCACTAGTCCTCGGCCTCCTTCCTTACGGCTTGCGTACAGGGTGCTGGATTTGGGATGGAACCCACCATGCATGGTCAGGAGCTTTCGTGTCTTAACATCTGTGGTCTGTATCTCCTCCTTTGGCTTATGATTCCTGCTGGGTATCTGATTACTGGCAGGGCGTAGCTGTTTATTGCCTGGGTCTTATTCTTGCCATTGAGCTGACTCCTTAGCACTTGCCTTACTCGTCTGAGGTATTTGGCCGTGGCTGCTTTCCTTGTTTCCTCTTCAAGGTTGCCATTTGCTTGTGGGATACCAAGGTACTTGTAACTGTCCTCAATGTCTGCTATTGTCCCTTCTGAGACAATAGCAGACCCCTTCTGTGTGGACTACCTTCCCTCTCTTTGTCACCATCCGGCTACACTTCTCAAGCCCGAATGACATTTCAGTGTCTGTGCTGTAGATCCTGGTGGTGTGGATCAGTGAGTCGATGTCTCGCTCATTCTTAGTGTACAGCTTGATGTCATCCATGTAGAGGAGGTGACTGACGGTGGCCCCATTCCTGAACCAGTGTTGTTGATGATTTGGCTGAGGGGGTTCAGACCTCTGCAGAACAGCAGTGGGGACAGTGCGTCTCCTTGGTATATGCCACATTTGAGAAGCTATTTTTGTTAGGAAAGAGAATCCTTCCTGAAACAGGAATGGAGCCTGAGACATAATCTCTCATCGATCTACAACTCCATCCTCAGACCCAGAACAAAGAGAACATCAGCAGGGTCGTTAAGGGCTGAATAGGGCAGTTTCAGCTGAAACTGGAGACAATAGATGTTTACAGTTTCAGTGTAGTTAGCCCCTCCTTTCAGACAGATATAAGACAGTGGTCACCAGCAAATCTGACCAGAACTGAAGAAGCTGCTTGGATGAGCATTTTCACTCCTACAACGATTTGTCCAGTTACAGATTTAAACTTCTTCTTTTGCTGTAGATCAGACCTGGACGACTGAGGGATTACACAGACAACATAATCTGTATTTTAATAAAAGTACTTTTATTTCGTCTAGAGTGTTGAGTAAAGCTAAAATACATTTGTATATAAAGGCATGTATGTATTTATCTGTTTCTGTAGATTGTGTATTTAAATGTGTACATATATTCAAGGTCTCGTGTTATGTGTGTTTCCATACACTTTATGTACTTATTTAAAAGTCGGCCTTTACGTTTGAGTAAAGCTGTTTCCATAATTACACTTGCATACATACAGTATATATATATAAATATAAGAGTAAAAGTATTTAGTGACTTTCCATAGACACTATATGCATATGTATGTATGTATAGTGTAGAAGTATTTAACTACATATAAAACACAGAGTGGCTGTGTTTCCCAGGGAGTTTGTTTGAGTTTCGGAGCGTCGCTCTGAGACGAATGTCCCAAAGGAAAAAGTCAACACAAAAACATGAAAACAGGACACACTAATGAGACAGAAAGAGCACTACAGAATGACACTTTGTCAATGACACACTTTTATAATGATAACTTAATGAAAGACATGTTTAAGACACACACAGAGACACGGGACACGGGGCACGGGGACAGAGACGGGTTTAAACAAGAGTTTAAAATAATCTGATCTAAAGAGGCTCAGGTCCCAGAGGAGGAGGCGTCTAACTGATGTGTATGGTTACCATGGTGACCATCGCTAACGAGCTGCTAACGACCCACAAGGACTTAATTTAACACTGTACACTTCAACACTACAGCTAATGATACTTCTAATACTGCTAATGGTACTAATGTTACTACAACCACTACTGCAACTACTACAACTATTAGCAGTAGTATTACTACTACTGCCTGCTACACAGTAATTATACACTAAAGCTAATGATACTACTAATACTTCTGTTACTATTACTGCAACTACTACTACTGCTACCACTACTACTACAACACCTACTACTAAAGCTAAAGACCCATGAGGACTCCCTGTAACAGTACACAGTAATTATAAAGTAAAGCTATTGTTACCACTACTACTAGTACTAGTACTACTACTACTACTGCTGCTGAATATTAATGTTTTATTCTAAACTCACAAAAGGTGTAAAGTTTTTTAACAGTTCATCACAAATACATAATTAAAACATATCAAAGTAACAGATAAAAGTTCCATGTTGTATCATTAGTAAAACATGAGCCTGACCTGAGCGCGCCTCCTCCGTCTGCTGCTCTCTCCTCACTCTCACCTGTTTAACTCACACCCCATCTCCTCTCTCACTCTGCTCTCACTGGGACCAGCCTGAGCCCTGCCCCAGATGCCCTCCCACACTCCCATAACCGCTCCCACCCTCCTGTGTGTCAGATGCCCTCCCATCCTCCTGTGTCTCTGTGTCAGATGCCCTCCCATCCTCCTGTGTCTCTGTGTCAGATGCCCTCCCATCCTCCTGTGTCTCTGTGTCAGATGCCCTCCCATCCTCCTGTGTCTCTGTGTCAGATGCCCTCCCATCCTCCTGTGTCCCTGGTGTTGAGTAAATCTTGAGATGTTGTGGTTGGATAGACACATGTATGTATAGACTTAAGTGTGTGTGTGTGTGTTGAGAGTACTCCAGATGCCCTTCCTCACATGACCAAACACTGTAAAAACCCGGGAGTCAGTTCAGTGTTTTAGTTTATTGACATTTTAAATAATAGTTTTTACAGTGAGCAGCAGATTGTCCTCAAACACGACACCAAGGAAAACTACACCTCCCAGAATGCATCAGGAATAAATACTCTGTGGTCATATGTACAGTATGCACAGGTCATGTGACGCAGCAGCAGCCAATCAGCTGTGAGCGCCGCCAAATACACAAACATTTAAAACACCAGAAATCAAACACCTCCGGTCCTGCAAGCCGGTTTAAACCTCTGAACGCAGCAGGTCCCCATGGCCAAATAAAAGGTTAGCTATACTCGCTGAAAACAACATATGACGTTTCACTTTCATTTCTGACACTCCAAGTCCCCTTCCCCTTTGCTCTCTGTGTTAAGACACTCCCCCTCCAGAGCACTATCACAACACAGTCATTGTGCATCAAGCTAATGAAACTACTGCACATCACATCAGCTGCTGTGTAGTTTGTATGATGTTTTTGTATATTTATGGAGAATTGTCGTGTGGGAGCATGGGTGACGGAGGCTTGTGGGTGGAGCACTGCACAGAATCTTACACCTAAACATAAGGAGAGTTTGAACAGGGCCCAGGAGAGATCGCAAAAATACTCAAACATGCATGGGTGACATCTGAAACCTCTTCAGGCAGGTTTTTGATGAGGGAGCAGCTATAACATGGTAGAAAGCTGCATAACGTGGACTGGTAGTAAAGCCCCTGTTTAAGGTGAGCTGAGCACAGACTGAGGTTAGGGTCAGTCTCAGGAAACACTTTACTACAGGAGCTACTGAAGGACATCTGCAGAGTTCAAAACTCATTTAAAACCCAAATGCAGGAAACAGGAGCTTTAAAACAAAACAGATCATGGACATAACATTCTGATGAAAAACTCAAAACAAGGATTTGAAAATGAAACAAATCTTCAAATTGAGACGTTTTAAACTTGTAGTTCCAAAGAGACTTTTTAGTGGTTTAACAAATGTTCAAATAAAAACACTTCATTTGTGGATTCAGGCATTTGGAGTTTGTGTTTCAGGCCAAAGAGAAGAAACATGATCAAATCTAGCACATGGTTTGGTTCATTTGACACAAAAACAGATTTTAAACATTTTAAACACATCATGCTGTGAGTGTTTTTACAGTGTTTGCTTCAGTCCAAAAAAAGAGACAACAACATTGAAATAAACTGATATAAAAGCTTTAAACATGAGGCGACGTGAGGACTCCAGCTCCGTTTGAAATACTTCAAATACTTTAAATACTTCAAATACAAAAACATGAAGGACAGTGAGCGACAGCAGGGGGCGCTGTCATATGTACACATTTACATCAGAACAACAGAACAACAAGAGCAGTGCAAGAAAATAAAAAATAAACCAAACAACTCTCCAAATAAAACAGGCCCTGGTTTAGTCCAGGTTTACTCCATGTTTAGTCTTGTTTCAGACTTGGTTTAGTTCTGGTTTAGATCTAGTTTAGTCCAGGTTTAGTCTTGGACTAGACTTGGTTTAGACCTGGTTTAGTGCTGGTTTAGTCCAGGTTTAGTCTTGGTCTAGACTTGGTTTTGTCCTGGTTTAATTTTGGTTTTGTCCTGGTTTATTTGGGAGAGGTGTGTGGCTTCATGAACACTCAGTGATTCTCTTCCTTTGTCAGTAGTGTCTCCTCATCTTCTTCTTTCCTCTCCGTCCTCCTCGTCTCCTCTCCTCCCTCCTCGACTCCTTGTCTCCTCGTCTCCTCTCCTTTCTCCTTGTCTCCTCTTGTGGAGTACAGTCTCTTGGTTCAAGCTGAATTCAAATACTCCAGAGCGACTTCATAACAGAACTTGTACTGCTCCTGAAAACAAACACAGTCAGTGTAAAAACCAGGAAGAGGAGGGTCCTGTCCAGAGGAGTCAGACCTCAGACTGTCAGAGGAACGAGTGTGACATCACAGAGCTGTGGAGCTCACCCAGGCTAGCATCGAGGCCGGCATCGAGGCTAGCATCAGCATCGGCATCGAGGCCAGCATCGAGGCCAGCATCGAGGCCAGCATCGAGGCCAGCATCGAGGCCAGCATCGAAGCCGGTATCTAGCTAGCATCGAGGCTAGCAGTTACCGCATTGTTAAAGTTTGTATGACAGGCTTTTGTGATTCTTTAATTCTTTGTAAATATTAATTATAGTTTTATACCAGTCAAGAAGTTTGTGAAGAAAAGTTGGAAAATATGTTGAAAATTATGGGAAGTAGAGCGTTTCACAACATAATTTCAATAAAATAAAGATATTTTCTGATATTTTTATTTGTGAAATAATCATCTCTGTGAACATTTGAGGAGTTTTGGCCCAGTGTATTACACGGTTGCTAGGTCACCGTGATGTCATGACTTATAACCAGGAAATACAATTTGAAACATAAAAAATGGCCAAACTGGGATTTGTTTTAAGATTTTTTTTTTTTTGTAAAATCTTAAATATACTGTGTTTGGTGAAATGAGCAGTCCAACCTGTCATAAGCACTAAGTGATGACGTCACTGGGGGGACGTCGTTTTGGTTGGGTTTTTTCTGCGTTTTTTTCACACTTAACTGAATAGCAGCTCATCTGGAGCCTGGGTATTAATGTTCAGTAGTTGGAGCAGAAGTGCCATGATCACTTCCTGTTTGGAACGTGGTGGCTAGCATGTTAGCTATGTCCATTTAGATATACAGTCCATAGTCCTGAACATGTAGTCTGAGTATTAGTATTGTAGTATACATACCAGTAGCTCCACCATATCATCCTTGTTTTTACACTAATAGTAGTATTTGCAGTAGTAGTATAGTTATTTGTACCAGTAGTTTGACCATGTCAGGCTTGTTTTAACACTAGTAGTATTGTTACTGCAAATACTGCAAATACTACTAATACTAGTAGTATTAGTAGTATTTGCAGTATTTGCAGTATTTGTAGTATTTGTAGTATAACTTTTCGTACCAGTAGCTCCACCATGTTGGGCTTGTTGTTCCTCAGAGTCTTGGTGGCGTGGAACACGTCCACACTTCTCTGTCGTCTCAACATCTCACACAGAATACTGACACAGCAGAACACTCCACTGCGCCCACCACCATTTCTGTTGGAGGGAGGAGAGGAGAGGAGCACACGATTACTGACATTCTCAATAAAGATACAGCCCTCAAAGTCACAGTCTCCTGCATTTTTCATTCACTGCACTTTGTGCTGGTGATACTTCTGTAGCCACAGCTGCCCTGGGGCAGACTGACAGAAGAGAGGCTGCAGGTTAACCTGCTCCATCACCACACCACCACCACAAGCACTCACCCACTAGGGGGCGCACATGTGTGTACCCTGTCCTCCTGAAGTACTAATGTTTGTAGTAACAGTTAAAGTACTTGTACCCACTCTCAGTGGACTGTGGGCAAGTGCTTGGAATTGCACTCTCCTCCTTCATATTTGTAGTAGTAGTAGTAGTAGTAGTAGTAGTAGTAGTAGTAGTGTGTTAGTAGTAGTAGTGCAGTACTAACAATAGTATTTTTACTCACAGACAGTGTACCACAGTCCGCCCCTCTCCTCCGTCATACTCGTCCTGCCACTTGTCGACGAGCGCAGCTAGCTTGAGAAAGGAGCGTTTGGAGGATGGCGTGTCTCTGTACACGGGCCAGCCCAAGAACTGGAACTGCTGCACCATCCGGAACCCGTCCTGAGGCTGAGACAAGAGAACCGCGTCAGAACAGGGTCAGAATTAGAGAGAGGATCTCTCCTGAGGTGTGTGTCCTGTAGCTGTAGTGTGTGTCCTGAGGTGTGTGTCCTGTAGCTGTAGTGTGTGTCCTGTAGGTGGCGCTACTCTTACCCGTGCCGTGTTGTAGATCCTGAAGAGGCGACTGATGACGTCCTCCTCCAAATCTGCAGAAACAAACTCCACCTGAAGAGAGCCGAGCCGAGCCACGCCATCCTCGGGCCAGTACTGGGGACATAGCTGTAAGTACATACAAATACACAAATGCTTCAAATACTGCTTTCAGTGCCGCCCTCTGGTGGTCATCTGGAATTCACACAGTCAAAGTTACACTGCCTGGCCAAAAAAAAGGTCACACACTCTAGTATTTGGTTGAACCGCCTTTAGCTTTGATTACGGCACATTCACTGTGGCATTGTTTCGACAAGCTTCTGCAATGTTACAAGATTGAAATCTTGTGACATTGCAGAAGCTTGTCGAAACAATTTCAGTGTTGCATCAATTTTTCACCAAGATCTTGCATTGATGATGGTCGAGTCTGATGCTGCACAAAGCTTCTCCAGCACATCCCAAAGATTCTCAGTGGGGTTAAGGTCTGGACTCTGTGGAGGCTCCATGTGTGAAAATGATTCTCATGCTCCTGAACCTCTGTCACTATTTGAGCCCCATGAATCCTGACATTGTCATCTTGCCCGAAACATCAGGGAAGAAAAAAAATCCACTGATGGAATAACCTGGTCATTCATTATATTCAGGTGTCAGCTGACCTCATTCTTTGAGCTCAGACTGTTGCTGAACCTCGACCTGACCAACTGCAGGAGGCTCAGACCTATCTGCTGAGTTAAAACCAGGTGGTGACTTTTTTTGGCCAGTCAGTGTACATTTGTAACTTTTGTTGTATGTGTACTTTTGGTGAGTTTTGGTTGAGTTTTGTCATGTTTTGATCATGTTTGTGTGTTTTATTTTACCTGAGCCGGATCCACATCGTTCAGCATCACTATAGACGTACAATGGTAGTCCAGCACTAGTCTCCAGAAGTCCTTGACTGTGTTTGGGAGCGGGTGCTGTGTCACGATGAACGCAGACGGCTGCTTATAGCTCTGAGGAACATGGAGAAACAGACACTTTTAACTTCACAGATAAGAACAATTTTGGAAAAATCTAATTGTGATTTACATTTAAAAACCAAGCATTCACCATCTGAGAGATGTAATGTATGTCTATGATAGAATGTTCCACCACAGACATACATGTTACTATGGTGACACAATGCACACATTAGGAAACATTGTCAAAAATGTTGTTAAAACTCAAGACAAAGTACAAAGTGGATTTAAACATTTGAACACTTTCAGGGGCCTGTGATCAATACGAGTGTGCATGGTCCTGTTTGTGAGTTTGATTTTCAATAAACAGGTGAGAGTGACTGTTGGCTAATGCTAGCTAGCTTGTGACTGTAATTTTATATGTGACAGACTTGTTAACAAATCATCTCTCCTGTTTTAGTTCCAACTATGTCAGTTCTTTATAGTCAATTGTGTTAAGATGAAGCTCAGACTTAAGACTAGCAGAGCTTCAGACAGAATAGTGCCTACAGTTAGCATCACCTCCCAGGGAATGTTGATTACATCAGCTGCAAAGTATCAATAATGTGAAAATGCCATTACTCACGTCCATGAGTGTAGCATTGTTTACTCATCGCTAACATTATGATTTGTTATTTCGTATATTTTCTGTGTACTCTCTTACGTCCATGAGAGCAGCATTGATGTAGTTGGAGCTCTCCCCGTCCAGGCTGATGAGGAACGGGAGGCAGCGGTCTGGAGGTAGTACGTCCATCACACGGTTCTTCTCGTGGTTCCGAGGGAGAAGGGCAATACTACAGTCCTCCACACGAAGCGTCGGAGTCACCATGTTCAAAGTCTGGAACAGACGAGATAACTGAGTCTAAACCGGGTCTAAACCAGGACTGAACCAAGTCTAAACCAAGTCTAAACCAAGTCTAAACCAGGACTGTACTGGATCTAAACTGGGTTTGAATCAGGTCTAAACCAGGTCTAAACCAAGACTAAATCAGGTCTAAATCAGGTCTAAACCAGGTCTACACCAAGTCTAAATCAGGTCTAAATCAGGTCTAAACCAGGTCTAAACCAAGTCTAAACCAGGTCTAAACCAGGTCTAAACCAAGTCTAAACCAGTTCTAAACCAGGTCTAAACCAGGTCTAAACCAGGTCTAAACCAGGTCTAAACCAGGTCTAAACCAAGTCTAAACCAGGTCTAAACCAGGTCTAAACCAGGTCTAAACCAAGTCTAAACCAGGTCTAAACCAGGTCTAAACCAGGTCTAAACCAGGTCTAAACCTGTTCTAAACCTGGTATAAACTGGGTCTAAAGCAGGTCTAAACCTGGATTAAACCAAGACTAAATCGAGTCTAAATCGGGTCTAAACAAGGCCTAAACAAGGACTAGAACAGAACTAAGCCAGGTTTAAACCAGGACTGACCCTAAACTCCTCCTTGATCTGACATGAGTTGGTCTGTGGGTCCAATCGATTCATCTCGTAGTAAACAGACCGAAGCTGATTGGCTGGAATTGCTGTGTCGCCACAAAGACACGCCTCCAGGATGGCGTCATGAATGAAAACGTACTGCTCCTGGAACAAAAGAACTGCAGGTCAAAGAGAGGACTACAAACATATCTGCTCCTGGAACAGGGGACTAGAGGTCAGAGAGAGGACTACAAGGACCAGGTCTCTAGTCTGGTCTCTGTTCAGGTCTCTGGTCTCTGGTCTGGTCTCTGGTCTCTGGTCTAGTCTCTGGTCTCTGGTCTGGTTCAGGTTCTGGTCTCTGGTCTCTGGTCTCTGGTCTCTGGTCTCTGGTCTCTGGTCTGGTCTGGTCTCTGGTCTCTGTTCTCGGTCTCTGGTCTCTGGTCTGGTCTCTGGTCTGGTCTCTGGTCTCTGGTCTAGTCTCTGGTCTCTGGTCTCTGGTCTCTGGTCTCTGGTCTCTGGTCTCTGGTCTCTGGTCTCTGGTCTCTGGTCTGGTTCTGGTCTCTGGTCTGGTCTCTGGTCTCTGGTCTGGTTCTGGTCTCGCCTCTGGTCTTACCTCAGTCTGGACCATGTTGACTCTCCTGGCCCTCAGCTCTCTCACACAGTTGTAGATGTCAACCACTCCCTCTCTCTCTGCCATGTCCAGCATGATGTCGATGACGATGAAACACCCGGTCCGACCCGCACCAGCACTGAGGAGCAGAGAACCGGGTCAAAACCAGGACTAACATAGGACTATAACAGGGCTATAACAGAAGTGGTCTAGGGGAGTCTGATGTTGGGGTTCACAGGTGTCGGGGCAAATCTGGAGCCCAGTTCCATGTTTGGAATTCCAACCGAGAATCATAGCAACCAAAGAGCCATCAGTAGTAAGGCTGTTGAAGGTAACGCCCCTTCCTGCCCACCCCGCCGGTTTGACAGGATGTGCTTAACACTGTCAATCAAACCTGTTGCGAATGCTAGCGGGAGCGACCTCAGTGAAAGAAGGCTTCTGATGGTCTGTTTATAATTTTGATTATAGACACAAAAGCAAAGTAAAAACCCCAGGATTATGTAGAGGGGGATAATACATATATTTTAAAATCAAAAATGATGAGCCTGGCAACAACATTAACAGGGAAAGGGGCGTCAGTTTCTCAATAGAAAGTTTTTCAACAGAAAGTGAATTGGAGCCAACTGGAGTCCATGGAACCGGACGTGTGTGCTCACTTCCTGTTTGGTACGTGACGGCTAGCGGGTTAGCTCCATTTACAGATACAGGACTATTATAACAGGACTGGGGTTTGGGCTGGTGGTGGGCGGGGTTTGGGTTGGCTGTGGGCATGTCTTACCTGCAGTGAACCACAGTGGGGCCGGCGGTGGGCGGAGTCTTGGTCTTGACCCTCCTGATGAAGCCCAGGAGGCCGGTGGCGTGGAGCGGGACGCCGTGATCGGGCCAACCCGTGAAATGGAACTGACGGATTTCCCGGATCTCTGCCACGCCCCTCTAAGACAAGAGAAGAGTCAGATGCCCCACAGCCCTCTGTATCACAATATATCAGATGCCCTCCCCGTGTGTCAGATGCCCCCCCGTGTGTCAAATTGAGTCAGATGCCCTTCCGTACCTTCTCCACGGCGAAGGTCCTGATCACGTATTCAGAAAGAAGCTCGGTCTCGATCAGAGTCACCTTCATGTCTCCGTAGATTTCTGTGTCATCAGGCCAGTACTTACAGCACTTCACCTGAGCAGAGAGACCAAGGTTAGACCAGGACTAAACCAGGACTAAAGAGAGACCAGCGCTTAGACCAGGACTAGACCAGAACTAAACCAGGACTAAAGAGAGACCAGGGTTAGACCAGGACTAAACCAGGACTAAAGAGAGACCGGGGTTAGACCAGGACTAAACCAGGACTAAACCAGGACTAAACCAGGACTAAAGAGAGACCAGGGTTAGACCAGGACTAGACCAGGACTAAACCAGGACTAAAGAGAGACCAGGACTAGACCAGGACTAAACCAGGACTAAAGAGAGATCGGGGTTAGACCAGAACTAAACCAGGACTAAACCAGGACTAAAAAGAGACCAGGGTTAGACCAGGACTAAACCAGAACTAAACCAGGACTAAAGAGAGACCAGGGTTAGACCAGGACTAAACCAGAACTAAACCAGGACTAAAGAGAGACCAGGGTTAGACCAGGACTAAACCAGGACTAAAGAGAGACCAGAACTAAACCAGGATTAAACCAGGACTAAAGAGAGACCAGGGTTAGACCAGGACTAGACCAGGACTAGACCAGGACAAAACCAGGACTAAAGAGAGACCGGGGTTAGACCAGGACTAGACCAGGACTAAACCAGGACTAAATAGAGACCAGGGCTTTGACCAAGACTAAACCAGGACTAAAGAGAGACCGGGGTTAGACCAGGACTAGACCGGGACTAGACCGGGACTAAAGAGAGACTAGGTTAGACCAGGACTAAATAGAGACCGGGGTTAGACCAGGACTAAACAAATCTGGGAAAGACTGGACCAGGACCAATACCAACACAAAAACCAGGACAAAAGGATGACCAAAGCAGGACCAGGCTTAGACCAGGACTGGAGCAGGACCAAACCTGTACTAAAACAGGACTGAACCAGGACTAAACCAGGATTAAACCAGGACTAAACTAGGACTGGGACTAACCACTCTGCCACGGACTTACCCGTCCCACTTCCACCAGGTTAGTCACCATGACGATGGCCGCTGTGTTCTCCTGCCACACCATCCTCCAAAAGTCATAGACGGTCTCCTGCATCGGACCTGAGACCACAGAACAGAACCGGGTCAGAACCAGAGAGAGAGACACGGAGAGAAAAGAGAGAGGAGACAGGGAAGAGGAAAGAGGGGGCAGAGAGAGGAGAGGGGGGTATGACACAGTGCCCCCTGTGGTGTTACCTTGTGTGGCGATGTAGTGGTTGGGTCGGTGGTAGCCCTGAAACAGAACACACAGTTTAACACATTCTCATGTTTAAGCAGAAGAGCTGTGAGCACTTAAACAAGTGAAGAATCATCTAAGTAATCTATTACTCTCTATTCTAAAATCTACTTTACTGTAGGAACTATGTTTTTCACAACAAAGTGGATTCAATGTGTTTAATGAACTTTAAAGATAATTTCTGTAAACGCTGATGACCTTTGACCTCTTAAGATTATTACATGCAGTTCCCAGGTTCTCCACCAGATGGTGACAGAGTCCAGTGTTCCATCTGCTAGAGACTCGCTGTAGACCAAGAACTAAACCAGGTCTGAACCAGGACCAGACCACAGATAGTCCTGACTGAGACCAGCCGACGCACAGACTGGACTAAAGACTGAAACCAGGTCTAAACTAGGACCAAGTCTAGACAAGATCCAGTCTTCATTTAGACAACAAAATTTGGACATTTTTGTCTTAAAATGTTGTTTCTGTTTTGTCAAATGTTTCTTAATGTAAATTAACAATTGATAAAAATATTTTTTAAAAATCGAAAACAGGTTTAGTACAAGAACATTATTCAAGTCCCATTTCCCTGTTTTAGGTCCAGACTAAACCAGGACTAAACCAGGACTAAACCAGGTCTAACCCAGTCTAAACCAGGACTATACCAGGACAAAACCAAGTCTAAACTTGGTCTAAACCAGGACTTAAATCAGTTTAAACCCAGTCTAAAGGCAGTCTAACACGGTCTAAATCCAGTCTGAACTCGGTCTAAACTCGGTCTAAATCCGGTCTAAACCCAGTCTAAACCTGGTCTAAACCCGGTCTAAACCCGGTCTAAACCCAGTCTAAATCCAGTCTAAACCCGGTCTAAATCCAGTCTAAACCTGGTCTAAACCCGGTCTAAATCCAGTTTAAACTTAGTCTAAACCCGGTCTAAACCTGGTCTAAATCCAGTCTAAACCCGGTCTAAACCCGGTCTAAATCCAGTTTAAACTCAGTCTAAACCCGTTCTAAATCCAGTCTAAACCCAGTCTAAACCTGGTCTAAACCCGGTCTAAAACTCGGTCTAAACCCGGTCTAAACCTGGTCTAAACCCGGTCTAAATCCAGCTTACACTTGGTCTAAACCCGGTCTAAATCCAGTCTAAACCTGGTCCATAGCCGGTCTAAACCCGGTCTAAACCCGGTCTAAATCCAGTCTAAATCCGGTCTAAATCCGGTCTAAATCCGGTCTAAATCCGGTCTAAATCCGGTCTAAATCCGGTCTAAATCCGGTCTAAATCCGGTCTAAATCCGGTCTAAACCCAGTCTAAATCCGGTCTAAATCCAGTTTAAACTCAGTCGAAACCCGTTCTAAACCCGTTCTAAACCCGGTCTAAATCCAGTTTAAACTTGGTCTAAACCCGGTCTAAATCCAGTCTAAACCTGGTCCATAGCCGGTCTAAATCCAGTCTAAATCCAGTCTAAATCCAGTCTAAATCCAGTCTAAACCCAGTCTAAATCCGGTCTAAATCCGGTCTAAACCCGGTCTAAACCCAGTCTAAATCCAGTCTAAACCCGGTCTAAACCCAGTTTAAACTCGGTCTAAAGCTGGTCTAACAGGTCTTATTAAAGCCTGTGCAGTTGCAGATGATTGTGGGAGAATCTTTGAAAGCTGCTCTTTTTGAAAATATCACAAACAGGAAGTGGACACGAGGCCCGTCGCCGTGGAAACCATCGACCCGCGCCGCTTCAACGCGACCTTTACCGAAACATCGCCGCGACCGTCACAACATCAGCAAACGAGCGAAAGAACGAAAGAACAGAGAGAGGGAGAGAGAGGAGAAAATAACTCTAAGGAAGCATCTAACAGAGAAAGAGAGAGAAAGAGAGAGGAGGGAGAGAGATGAGGAGAGAGAGAGAGGAAAGAGGAAGAAGGAGGGAGGAAGAGCGTGAAGGGAGAGGAGAAAATAACTAACATCTCAAAGAAAGAAAGAGAGAGGAAAAGAGCGAAGAGAGGAGAGATGAGAAGGAGAAAATAACTAACATCTGACAAAGAACAGGAGAGAAAAAGAGAAAGAGAGAGAGGGGGAGAGGACAAAATAACATCAGCCAGAAAGGAAGAGAGAGTGAGAGGAGAGAAATAACCATGAGGAAACATCTGACAGAAAGAGAGGGAGAGGAAGAGGAAAAGAGAGAGCAGGAGAGCAAAGAGAGGGAAGGAGTGCAAAGAAGGAGGAAAAATAACTCTAAGAGGAAACATCTGACAGAGAGAGGGAGAGAGAAGAAAGAGAGGAAGAGAGAGGAAAAGGAGAGAGGGAGAGGAGAGAGGGCAGCGAGGTAGTAGGAGGATGAGGAGGAGGAGGAGGAGAGGTGGAGGTGGGGGGACAAAATAAGCGAAAAAATAACTCTGAAGAAATGTGAGAGCAACAAGAAGAACAGGCGCCTCAGACACGAGCTGCATCTGTGTGTGAGGTTACAACACCGACAATGTAAAGAGTCTCTTTAAGGGACAGATCACATCTGTTTCATGGAGCTGTGTTTTGTTTCATTCACGTTTAAACCCTGCAGATTTAGGCTGAATTCTTCTCTCAAACTGAAAACACTATGTTCCACCTTGTGATGTCATCATGTGGTGATACAGGAAGTGCTCCACTGTGTTTTTAAACTCCACACACCTTCAATAGAATCATCTGGATGATTTCAACTCGGGAGTTGCCAATCTCTACTGAACTAAAGGTAAAAGGTAGATGTTAACTTCAACTTCATGTTACTTAAACGTAACTAAACATCATGTTTTTCTTTTTTTTTCCCTTTTTTTTAAATTGCATTTTCTGTGTGGTTTGTGTTTTGCTTTCTGGTCAACTTCTGTGCCCATATTATTGCTTTCCATTAATATTACCACTTATTATGCTTACCATACTTAACTATGGCTATTAATATTATTATTAATTTATGTATTTTACTTTATGTATTTTAAAAATTTACTTATATATATGTGTGTGTGTGTGTATATGTATGCATATATAGGGATGTGTGTGTGGATGTATATATACTTTTTTTCTGTTCCTGTGCTTACCCGGTGCCCATCTGGGCGAGAGGGGTGGGAGGGCTGTTAAATGTTAAAATGCAATAAAAAATATGAATGGTAAAAAAAAAAAAAAAAAAAATAATATATATATATATATATATATATATATATATATATATATATATATATATCATGTTAAACTACAACTTCATGACATCACAAGGTGGAACAGAGCATTTTGAGCTTTGGAGATGTTACAGACTAATAATAAAGTGTTACTCAAACATGAATGAAACAAAACACCACTCCAGAACATGGCTTAAAGCTCAAAAATGTAGCATAAACTTAAAACTTTAACGTATGACCACTGTATGTTTTACAGCTGGACATGTGTCTGAATATGTGTGTTTGGTCTTCACCTAATGCTGTGTTCAGACCACAGCGTCTACATCCGGGACATTCTGAGGCAGACACTTGAAACTAGTTGAAGCACCACAAATGTTGCCAAAAGTTGTGACGCTCAAACGCTGCACGAGCTCGTCCCCATAGACTTAACACCCAACGGCCCTGACGCCACAGTCTGACAGTCTCATGTGCAGCTCTGACTTAAACAAACGCCTGTCACCATAACACAGAGATACATCACTACACAGAAATATTCACAGAAACCATAATATTGAAACTACTTTATGCCACTGACACAATAAAAATAAAATAGAGTAATCCAAGTAAATCATTTGAAAATAGACGGGATCATTAAAAGGCCTGAGCTGCTACAGACAAACAGCAAAATGAAAGAATAATTTGCCATAAAAGTTATTTAACCCTGAACAAATCTTAACATATTATTTCATTGTTGATAAATGAAATATATATAAGTCGATATAATAAATATCGTGACAGAATTAGTTCACTTGAATCTGAATGGCTCCTATCGACATCGTTCAGGAAGAGGCGGGGCTCTCAGAAGCGTTTTAGCCAATCACAGCAGCTGATAAATGAACGTGGCTCATCATGTGACCACGAGTCAAATGTCTGTGTCACAGCACGTTGTGAGGACTCAAAGGAATCAGCGGGAGCAAACAAGATGGATTCAAGACCTAGAACCTGAACTAAACCAGGACTGAACCAGGACTGAACCAGGACTAAACCAGGACTAAACCAGGACTAAACCAGCACTAAACCAGGACTGAACCAGCACTAAACCAGGACTAAACCAGGACTAAACCAGCACTAAACCAGGACTAAACCAGAACTAAACCGGGACTGAACTGGGACTGAACTGGGACTGAACAAGGACTAAACCAGGACTAAACCAAGACTAAACCAGCACTAAACCAGGACTGAACCAGGACTAAACCAGGACTAAACCAAGACTAAACCAGCACTAAACCAGGACTAAACCTGGACTAAACCGGGACTGAACAGGGACTAAACCAGGACTAAACCAGGACTAAACTAGGACTAAACCAGGACTAAACCAGGACTGAACCAGGACTGAACCAGGACTGAACCAGGACTAAACCAGGACTAAACCAGGACTGAACCAGGACTGAACCAGGACTAAACCAGGACTGAACCAGGACTAAACCAGGACTAAACCAGGACTGAACCAGGACTGAACCAGGACTGAACCAGGACTGAACCAGGACTAAACTAGGACTGAACCAGGACTCACGTCGACATAGTTGGCGTTGATGTAGTCCGACCCGTCTCCATCCTGGGACTGGAGCCGGACTCTGGAGTGATCGTCTGAAACACAAAGAGGCAGGTGCTGGGTGACTCGGGGGAGAGAGGGAGAGACATTCAGTAAAGGGTCCTTAAAGGCCTGTATCACACTGTTCTATTGTCCAACTGATGTTTCCTCACAACAAACAGACCTGGAGTTGTATTTTGTTTCATTCACACAAGTTTAACACACAAAGGACCCCGAGTCTTTCTCTCAAACAGAAAACACTCTGTTCCACCTTGTGATGTCATACATGAAATCACAAGGTGGAACAGTTTTGCGTAATATAGGACCTTTGAAGTGCATGTGACAGGTTTGGTGCATAAGTGGAAGAAAATGGACGGATAGACTGAGTTTTACATCAGCTAAGAGACAGTTTGTGAAAAAAGTACAAAAATACCAGAGGTAAGAAGAATTGAAAATGGAGGCCAAACAAATGTGAAGAAACAACATCTCCCATGATGCTTTAGTGTCAGAGCAGATGAATAAACAGTTTTAAACATGAGCCTAATGAGAACAGCAAAGGCTCAGGGCGTTTGAGAGAAAAGAGAATTTACAATAAAAACTGTGATTCTCGAAGGAACCAAAGACCAATCTACAAATCTAATGATCCCCGTAGGCCACCGTACCTCATCAAACTCATTTAGCTCTGTTAGCATTAGCATAAGCACAGCCTGAGGAGAGAGAACGTGTGGAGGGAGGGGGGGAGGGCAGAAGGGGGGAGGGAAGAGGAGAGGGGAAGGAGCTAGGAGGTAGGGCATCTGTGAGGGGGTAGCACATAGGAGACAGGGGGTTTACTCATATAATACTAATGCAAAATATAATACCAAATGAGCACAGACCACAGAAGTGTATAAAGAAGTGGACAAAGTGAGTGTGACGTCACCCACAGCGTTCGGCTCCAGATGAAGCTCATCAAGGCTAGAAGCTATATTCCATACTTGGAATTTCATCTGCGAGTATCATAGTAACTGAAGAGCCAATCCAGAGTGAAGCTGTTGAAGGTAACGCTCCTCCCGCTCACACCGCTGGCTTAGCAGGGAGCGGGCACTTAGCAACGCTGTGAATCAAACCTGTTGCTAACGCTAACAAGAGCGACCTCGGGGAAAGAAGGCGCCTGATTGGTCTGTTATTAATGTTTTTTATCTTGATTTAGGGACAAAATCGCAAAATTAAAACCCCAGGATTATGTGGAGTGGGATAATACAAGCATTTTCAGGTCAAAATGAGCCTTGCAGCAGCAGCAGAGAAGGGCAACTGTTTCAACAGAAAGTGAATTGAAGCCAGAGTCAGTGGAGCTGAAGCGCATCGACACTCTGCGGCTAGCAGGTCCACTATGTCCCTTTATATATGCAGTCTAAAGTACACGCTCTTATGGTATAATTAAGCAACTGTGAAGAAGCTGTAAAAAGAGCTGACAGAAGGAACACAAACTCAGAGTGAAACTGTTCAAACAGGTTCAACTCTTTCACTGAAATGACTGTTCGGCCTTTGTGTTTGGGCTGATTATTTCACATCTGTAACTCATACAGTCATTCGTGAGTTATTCATGTTGTAACTATGAACCAGCTGCGTGTGGTCAAGGCAATTAAGGCAAGCAGTGCTTGTCCAATACAATCTAAATTCATTGTGTGTCAAAAGTCAAAAGTATAATTAAATTATTAATATATATATATAATAAAATATATCCCAATAATCCAGTTTTCCCTTCACTTGTGCCTGTTTGAAGCATGGTTAAAGTCACAGTGTCTGTTCGTACACCCTACTGGTCCCTGAGCAGACTGAGAGCCAGACGGTTGTCCAGACGGAGCAGTGACAGCGGCAGAGGAGCTGTCTGTTTATGGAGCGACAGCATTAGCAGAATAACGGGACTATTACACATGTGGAGGAACATGTGGCTGTTCTGGACCTACCCCAGGGAAGTACAGGACGTTTCTCCAAGAAAGACGTGGTTATTAGTTGTTATCAACTAAATATTGATGTTCAGCCCAAGTCTGCCAAAGTCACCACTGCTATGAATTAAACCAAACTAAATGTTACCATTGACTTCAATACAATAGCTCCCCCTAAAGTACACCTTATTCTACATTTCTGCAACTGATACTTTGCAGCTGATGCCATCAACAATCCCTGGAGGGTGATGTAAACTGTAGGCACTGCTCTGTCTGAAGCTCTGTTAGACTTTAATCTGAGATTATTTTAACACAATGTGAACATGAAGAACTGACTTAGCACAAATCAGATCACCTGTTGTACAGCTCTTAAACAAGTCCCTCTCAAATAGCATTACAGTCACAAACGTCGCTAGCATTAGCCAACAGTTTTTCAGTGAGTCACTCTCATCTTTTTTGTGTAAAAAAAATAACCGTGGACGCTTGACTGATCACAGGAAAATGAAAATGTGCAGTTTAATCCACCTTGTATTATTTTAAATCTTATCTTAAAACCTTTTTTTTGGCTGTGTTTGCTAATGTGTACACTGTGTCACCTTGGTAACAGCTGAACATTCCACCATAGAGATACATGTAGAACACTCCCAGCATGTCTCTGCTTATGGCTTAAATTCACTCGATTCAAATATTTAAATCACAACTTTGCACAACATTCACAGAACACTTTTTACACAACATGCCACAGTAGGGTTTTCAGAAGCATCGAAAATCAAATACTAATCGATACTAAAACTAGTTTTGAAAGTAGATACTCAATGTTTGTAACACAGCTTCAACATCCCAAATACTCACATGCCCCTCAACCCTACGGTCACTGGTTCAGGACCTGACATGTGCCTCAAGATGGCACAGGAGTAGGATATAGAGGGTGAGACATAGGAGTTAGGACATAGGAGGTAGGACAGATGAGGTAGGAGAGAGGAGTTAGGATTTGGGAGGTAGGATACAGAAAGTAGGAGTTAGGACATAGGAGTTGGGAGACACAAATGGTAGGAGGGAGGACTTACAGGCAATGATGTTGCCGTAGCGATTCTTCATTCGATTCTCGTCCTTTTTGGCTGAGTCCCAGGGAGCAGACTGACCCTCGAAGAAACTCTGGAACAAACAGATGAGAGAAGGGTTAAGACCAGGATTAAACCAGGACTATAACTGGACTAAAGGAGAACTATTACAGGACTAAACCAGGATTAAACCAGGATTAAAAACTGAACCAGAGCTTTAAGTGGACTAAACCAGGACTATAACTGGACTAAAGAAGGACTAAAGTAGGACTAAAGCAGGGCTAAACCAGGACAAAACCTGGGTTAAAACAGGACTAAAGAAGGACTAAAGCAGGATTAAAACAGGACTACAGGGGGCCTAAACCAGGACTATAGCTGGACTAAATAAGGACTAAAGCAGGACTAAAGCCGGATTAAAACAGGACTAAAGGGGGACTAAAGCAGGACTAGACCAGGACTATAACTAGACTGGAGGAGGACTAAACCAGGACAATTGCCTGTAATGTTTCTGCTGTTGTGTGGGTTTTACTGCGCAGGTGCAGGAGGTGAAGGAGGTGAAGAGCAGGGGGAGGCATTCAGTAGAGCTCTGCATGCGTGTCCAGTCTAAGCACTACGACACGGGACACTCAAACTGGTCTTTCTCTGTCCATGTGAACACTCGGATCAGAGAGCTGCCTCTGATCTGAGACACTCTGCTTCATTTCACTAACGGCCAATTCATAAACTATTTACTCCAGACACTGACAAAGAAACAACAGAAAGACGAGGAAAGCAGTGGAGAGGACGAGAGAGGAGGGGAGGAGAGAAGGAGAGAGAAGAAAAGGGAAGAGGAGGAGAGGAAGAGGGAAGAGCAGGAGGGGAGTGAGAGGAGGAGAGAGGGAAACAGATGAGGAGAGAGGGAAAGGAGGAGAGATGGAGAGATGGAGAGACGGAGAAACAGAGAAGAGGAGGAGAGCGTTAGAGAAGGAAAGAAGGAGAGGAGAGAGGAAGAGGAGAAGAGGAGAGAGGAGAGGAGTCAATTTACTGATGTCAAAACTGAAAGAAACAACAGAAGGAGAGGAGAGGAAGAGAGAGAGGTATAAGAAAGAGAGAGAGAGAGAGAGAGAGGATGTAGCTTTGGGTGTAGGAAATTATTTGAGACGTTTAACTGAAAACAAGCAAAAATATTTTCTCTCTGGCTCCGAAACCAGAACTGAACAAAGACTAGACCAGGACTGAACCAGGACTAAACCAGAACTGAACCAGGACTACACCAGAACTGAACCAGGACTACACCAGAATTGAACCAGGACTACACCAGAACTGAACCAGAACTAGACTAAACCCGGGCTAGACCAGGACTATATCAGGACTGAACCAGGACTCAGAGACAGTGGTGAATAATGTAGGAGCAGAGGACCTGATTTAGTCCAATTAGACTCAAACTTACTCCAGACTCACTGACACCAAAATACACTGTGTTATAGAGGTAATAAACCAGAACTAAACCAGGACTGAACCAGGACCAAAACAAGACAGTGAGCCAGGACTGAACCAGGACTGAACCAGGACTGAACCAGGACTAAACCAGGACTGAACCAGGACCAAAACAAGACAGTGAGCCAGGACCGAACCAGGACTGAACCAGGACTGAACCAGGACTAACCAGGACTGAACCAGGACTAAACCAGGACTGAACCAGGACTGAACCAGGACTGAACCAGGACTAAACCAGGACTAAACCAGGACTAAACCAGGACTGAACCAGGACTAAACCAGGACTGAACCAGTACTGAACCAGGACTGAACCAGGATTAAACCAGGACTGAACCAGGACTGAACCAGGACTAAACCAGGACTGAACCAGGACTAAACCAGGACTAAACCAGGACTGAACCAGGACTGAACCAGGACTAAACCAGGACTGAACCAGGACTGAACCAGGACTAAAGCTGTAGTAAACCAGACCTGGATCAGGTCTAAACCAGATCAGATCCTGGCTGAACCTGGGGGAAGCTTCTGGAGCTTCTGTCTGAGTTTAAATTAGAAACAGAACGTCTCAGAAATGTAAAAATGTCGCGTTTCTCAGAATAAATTTATGAGAAATCTAAAGCTTCAGTTTTCAAAGACATGTCACTCAAACTGTGAGCAAAACAGGACCAAACGAGAACTCAACCAGGACTACAGCGGCACAGTGGTTATCTCCTCCTCTCAGTCAGGAGGTTGTGGGTTAGACTCCTGATCTCTCTGAGTGGAGTGTGCATGTTCCACCCTCACTGTGGTTCAGTTCTGGTTTAGTCTTGTTTCAGTCCGGGTCCGGTCCCGGTTTATTTCGGTTTAGTCCTTGTTTATTCCTGGTCTAGTCCCGGTTCAATCGTGGTTTAGACCTGCCTTAGTCCTGGTTTAGTCATGGTTTAGTCCCGGTTCAGTCCTGCTTTTCCCCATTATAATTCCCCTGGAGTGGGAGTTTGACCTTGACTTTTGGTTCTTTTCTGAAAATGTTTGATGTCTTCTTCTGAGCTGTCAATCATCTGCCTCTGTTAATTTACATGAGAATAAAAGAAATAGTCTTAAGGGTTTAGACTCGAGGAGCAGAGGAGAGGGTCAGAGTGTCAGAGTGTCAGAGGGTCAGAGGAGCAGAGGGTCAGAGGAGCAGAGGGTCAGAGGAGCAGAGGAGCAGAGGGTCAGAGGAGCAGAGGGTCAGAGGAGCAGAGGAGCAGAGGAGTAGAGGAGAGGGTTAGAGGAGCAGAGGAGAGGGCCAGAGGAGAAGAGAAGAGGGCCAGAGGAGCAGAGGAGAGGGTCAGAGGAGCAGAGGAGAGGGTCAGAGGAGCAGAGGAGAGGGCCAGAGGAGCAGAGGAGAGGGTTAGAGGAGCAGAGGAGCAGATGAGTGGGTCATAGGGGCAGAGGAGCAGAAGAGGGCCAGAGGAGCAGAGGAGGAGGGTCAGAGGAGAGAGGAGAGGGTTAGAGGAGCAGAGGAGAGGGGTTAGAGGAGCAGAGGAGAGGGTCAGAGGAGCAGAGAAGAGGGTCCAGAGAGGAGCAGAGGAAGGGTCAGAGGAGCAGAGAGAGAGGGCCAGAGGAGCAGAGAAGCAGAAGAGAGGGCCAGAGGAGCAGAAGAGCAGAAGAGCAGAGCAGAGGGTCATAGGAGCAGAGGAGAGGGCTAGAGGAGCAGAGGAGCAGAGCTGAGGGTCAGAGGAGCAGAATCTTACCTCATTGAGCTGAAGACATTAGTGAAGCAAAAAAGGGAAAAAAGGACATAAGCTCAGGTTAGGAGTTATATTAGGATTTTAGGAGACATGTTAGGATGCATGTTAGGACACATGTTAGGACACGTTTTAGGAGACATGTTAGGACATATGTTAGGACACATTTTAGGAGACATGTTAGGACGCATGTTAGGACACATGTTAGTACACATGTTAAGATTAAGCCAGGTCTTAACTAGGTCCAGTTCAGGTCTGAGCACGGTCTTTCTCAAGGCTAAGCCAGGAATAAACTAGTTTTTTTCTCATGAGTAAACCAGTATTAAACCAAGACTAAAGCAGGACTTTATCAGAACTAAACCAGGACTGAACCAGGACTGAACCAGGACTGAACCAGGACTAAACCAGGACTAAACCAGGACTAAACCAGGACTAAACCAGGACTGAACCAGGACTAAACCAGGACTAAACCAGGTCTAAACCAGGGCTAAACCAGGACTAACCAGGCCTAAACCAGGTTTATCTCAGGACTAAACGAGAACTAAACCCGGTCTTTGTTAGGACTAAACCTGGTCTTTCTCAGCACTAAACCCAGTCTTTCTCAGGACTATACCAGGACTAAACCCGGTCTTGCTGAGGTCTGTTCTGTGGTGAGGTGTGCAGAGAGTTTTAATGGAAAAGCCCTGAGGCATCTCTCTGCACCGCTTCAGGACACATGCATTATGGATCAGACCTCAAAACCGGTTACAATCCACCTGGAACCCACTCATTCCCCTCCAAACCAGTTACAATCCATCTGGTACCTTCTTATAATCTATCCAGACAGACTAAAGACACTCAAATCTCTTTAATCTGGTTGAAATGGGGATTAAAACTTGGTTGGCACACTTAGAAGTAAACCTGGTCTAAACCAGGTCCCAGCCCGCTCAGACCCCCCTGTTGTCCGGTTATGATCCTCAAACCTCTCCTGTTGTCCGGTTATGATCCTCAAACCTCTCCTGTTGTCCGGTTATGATCCTCAAACCTCTCCTGTTGTCCGGTTATGATCCTCAAACCTCTCCTGTTATCCGGTTATGATCCTCAAACCCCTCCTGTTGTCCGGTTATGATCTACCTTGCACTGCTCCTCTGCACACTTCCTCTGGAGCTAAACCAGGTCTAAGCCAAGTCCCAGCCCCCTCAGATCCTCGGTAGTATGGTTACCTCGTACTCCTTGAAGCCATAGCCCTCTGTACACTTCATTTGGAGCTAAACCAGGTCTAAGCCAGGTCTAAACCAGGTCCCAGCCCCCTCAGACCCTCTCAGACCCTTGTGTAGTCTAGTTAGAATCCTTGTTTAGTCTCACCTCGTATTCCTCCTTGAAGCCGTAGCCCTCTGCACACTTCATCTGCGTGATGTGCTGCAGCAGATCGGCCACGCGGATCGCTGGGTGGATAGTCCCGGTCTGGTACAGGGTCTGGTCCTGGTCTCTTTGTTTGTAATGAGCCTGGACCAAGGACGAGGTCTCACTCTGAGTGTGGGAGTCATCTGTAAGAGAAAAAACAGGTCTAAACCGGTCCAAACCAGGTCTAAACCAGGTCTAAACCAGGTCTAAACCAGGTCTAAACCAGGCTTGAACCAGGTCTGAACCAGGTCTGAACCAGGTCTGAACCAGGTCTGAACCAGGACTGAACCAAGACTGAACCAGTACTAAACCAAGACTGAACCAGGTCTGAACCAGGTCTGATTCTGTTTGCTCACATGGATGCCGAGCTAAGATGGCACCCCCTGTGTGCCGTTTGGACTAGATTCTTCCGTGTTTACAGACATGAAAATGAAAAAGAAATTCCCCAATTTTAGTCATTTGCTGAATTTGCATCAGTGCTTAGCTTGATTTTATTTTCATGATTTTACTCCAGAAACATTTCAAATGTTCTCTGTCAGCTGAAACCATCGACAGTATAAAGAAGTGGACTAAGTGACTGCAACGTCACCCACCGCTCGTCGATGTAAACCGTTATAGCGGCTAATTTGGAGCTCAGTTGCATATTTGGAATTCCAATGGCGAGTATCATAGCAACCAAAAAGCCAATCCAGAGTGAGGCTGTTGAAGGTAACCTCCCACACCGCTGGTTTAGCAGTTGCTAACGCTAGTGGGACTGAACTCGGGAAAAGAAGGCAGCCGATTGGTCTGTAATTAATGTTCAAATCTTGATTTGGAAAATACAAAATATTGAAATGAAAGCCATACATATATATATATATATATATATATATATATATACACACACACACATATATATATATATATATATATATATATATAATATATATATATATATATATATATACATACACATATAATACATATATATATATATATATATATATATATATATATGTGTATATATATACATGTTGGCTTTCATTTCAATATTTTGTTGTTTGTCTGCCGTAGTGTTGCCGTAGTAAGTGACAACTGATTGTGTGTTTGCACAGAAGCATCTACTCATATCCAGTTTTAACACAAATTCAGCTCTGGCTAAAATTGGGAAACGACAAAGACTAAATTAGCCTCTGCATCTGTGACCTTTGACTCAGGATTCAAAATGGCCGCCTATTCATGACCCTGAGGTTTGGACTCAGGTTTGGATCACATGACCCCAGCCTAAGCTCGGACACATCCATGAAATCAATATAATGAGACACATTTAAACATTTTAAAAACATATTTAAAACAAAAATATGTTTATGATGACACAGCACAGATGAATGGTCACATGACACAGCACATGACACAGGATGGACAACACCTCCTTTTCACACTGACACTTTATACAACAGGGAAACCAGGACTAAACCAGGACTTAAAGTGGACAAAAAACAGACTAATCCAGGACTAAAACTGGACTTAAACCAGGACATAAACCAGGACTAAACCAGCAATTAAATAAGTCTAAGCCAGGTCTAAACCAGTACTAGACCAGGGCTAACCCAGATCTAAACCAGGACTCTGGGGCCTGTGTGAAAAGGAGTCTTGAATCAAACCTTGCCTTTGACCTGACTCTGATCCTGTGTTCTGATTGGCTGACACTTTCCCGCCAAACTCATGGGATGGCGCCAAAATAAAAACAACCAAAACAAACAAACAAGATGGAGGACGAGTGTGGACCAATCAGAGCGAGGCATGCGCAGGTGTGACACAGACCCCACCCCCACTTACCATTTATGGGCACTTTACCGAGAAACAACAAAAGAAGAAGAAAAAAGGAGACAGGAAATAAGCAACAACTCTGAAGCATCATCAAAACCTGCGCTAAAGTGGCTAGGCTAATGTGGTTAGGCTAAGGCGGCTAAACTGAGTCGGCTAGGCTAAAGCGGCTAGGCTGAGGTGACTACGCTACGATGCTAATGCTAACTGAGCTGAGCCCTGAGGAGAGACGGATCAGGCAAGTTTCATAGAGAGAGGTAGTGCTACGGATAAGGCAGGTTTTACACAGGAGGACACTGTTACGGATCAGGCAGGACCCAAACACACTCTCCACAGTTTAAAGATGGAAGAGTCTAAATCTGTCACATTAGATTAAAATGGGTTTGTTTAGCGCTGAAAAGAGAGGAGAGGATCAAGCAGGTTTTAAACAGGATCGTGCTACGGATCAGGCAGAGTTTCATTCATAAAATCTTCAGCAGGTTTGGGAAGATGGAGAGGTGTGGGACGGAAAAGACTCTAGTTTAAAAAAACACTAAATGAAAGTAAATAGCTTTGTTTTATGAAATGGTAAAAAATAATCAGATTTCAGTACTGCACAGTGGGTTTTAACAGAAAGTTTCAAGATAATATATTGTTTTTTTTGGGGTTTTTTTTTTGCCTGTTCTGTTTTGCTGTCCCAGGTTTAATTTTGGTTCTGGGTTTGTTCCTGTGTTTCTCTCTGTTCCTCTGTGTGTGTGAAGGAGTGAGGAGAGAAGGAGAGGAAGAGGAGGAGGAGAGGAAGAGGAGGAGGAGAGGAGCATTTTCTCTCTCTGTCAGTGCAGAGGGGAGTGTTAGTGGAGACGCCTGATAATCTCTTTAATTTATTCTTTTACTTTAAAAACACTTTTTTTCCCCCCGTTTTCGGCGTTTCACAGACGAGACACGACGCTGATGTGATGTGGATGAGTGAGGCCCACCACAAAAATAAAGTTAGCAACAAAAATTTAAATAAACACACAAAAAAACAAGAAAAAGGTTTAAATAAAATGTATAAATGTTAAATAATAAAAAATACATTAATAAAGCTAAAATAAGAGAAAATAAATCTATAATAAATTAAAGTAACAGAATAAAAGCCAGAGCGAAAAGCAGCAGACGATGAATGAAGCGGATCTCTCCATCTCTGTCCCTACTTCCTGTCCACTTCCTGTTTACGCCTATCTACTTCCTGTCTGAGAGGAAACAGAAGGAGAAGAGTCTCACCTAAAATGGCCGTCGGGACGAAGGGGTCTGCGCCGAGCGAAGAGGAGAGAAAAGGACAGTTAGAATCAAGTTCACTTTACAATCTTTTATAAGTTTTATAGTTTCACCTGGTCCAAACACAGACAAACTTTAAACAGGAATAACACACACATAACATTTGAATGCAAACAAAGTCACTCTCACACCTCACCTGTGTCCTACCCACAGACTGTATAAAAGGGAGTGTGACGTCACCCACGGCGTCTGGATCTAGCCAAAGAAGCTCATCGAGGCTACAGCTGTTACAGAGCCGTATCATAGCAACCAAAGAGCCAATCAGGAGCTTTTGAAGGTAACGCCCCTTTTCGTGCCGTATGAGAAACCCTCTCAATCAAACCTGCTGCTAAAGCTAGTGTTAGGCTAAATGACTGTGCTTAGATATTTTAAATGCCCACTGTTAGAGTAGATTTTTGTACCGTGGTCGTGTGAAGATGAGCACTGAGATCACAGCTGAGGGACTCATGTAGATACGTCAAGACAAGTACAGGATATTACAATTTATCTAATGGCAAACTAACTAAACAAGACAAGAACTCCTGATGATGTCGTGTTCCCCAGACACACGTGCCAAGAGGCGTGGCCTGTGCACCAACGAGGAGGAGCCTAAAACCACGGCAGCCTCCCACTACAGTGTGTGTATAAAACTTACTGAACAGGCGTAAACAGTCAGACTCCTACAAGTACTGCTCAAGTATTTGATCAAGTAAGTTCTCTGGACTTTATTTATCTAGGTAGAAACTAGCGAACACGAGAGGAAAAGGCTGTTTTCCTCGACACTAAAGGGAGCGACCTCGGGGAAAGAAGGTGCCTGATTTGTTACTAATGTTCATATCTTGATTTACAGACAAAATAGTGAAATGAAAACCCCAGAATCATGTCTCCATGTCTCCTTGTCTCCTATCTCCTAACCACTTAATCTCTTTGAAACTGAAAACCTCCAGAATCATGTCTCCTCTCTCCTTTTCTCCTCCTCCCCTGTCCTAACTCTTACTTCTCTACCTTCTTGTCTGCTCTCATCACTCCTATCTCCTCACTTGCCTCCTACCTCCTTGTCTGCTGTTTCCTCCTCTCCTATCTCCTCACTTGCCTCCTACCCTCCTTCCTCTCCTCCTCCTCCAACTCTCTTATGTCTCTCCTATCCCCTCTCCTCGACTCCTGTCTCCTCTTGTCTCCTGTCTCCTCCTCTCCTGCTGTTTCCTCTCTCTATCTCCTCATTTGCTTCCTACCTCCTTGTCTCCTGTTTCCCTCCTCTCCTCACTTGTCTCCTCTCCTCACTTCTCCTCACTTGCCTCCTACCTCCCTGTCTCCCGTTTCCTCCTCTCCTCACTTCTCTCCTATCTCCTCACTTGCTTCCTACCTTCTTGTCTCCTGTCTCCTCCTCTCCTCACTTGTCTCCTATCTCCTTGTATCTATGTCTCCTCTAGTAAAAGAAAAATATAGGACTATAGTCGCTTCTTCAGTTCAGGTTTGGACGAGCAGTGAAACGTCTTCACTCCTACAACTTTTTGTCCAGTTGACAGATTTTATATTTCTCTTTTACTATAGAGACAGGGATTACACAGACATATGTCTCCTCTCTCGTATCCCGTCTCCTCCTCTCCTCACTTGCCTCCTCTCTCCTACCTCCTTGTCTTTGGTCTGCTGCTCTTCTTGCCTCCTTCCACCTTTTTCCTTGTCTCCTCACATTCCTCCTCATTTGCCTCCTTACCTCCTCACTTGTGTCCTCACTTGCCTCCTCACATTACTCCTTGTCCCCTCACTTTCCTACTCACTTTCCTCCTCATCTCCTCACTTGCCTCCTCATCTCCTAACTTTCCTCCTCATCTCCTCACTTTCCTCCTCATATCCTCACTTTCCTCCTCATCTCCTAACTTTCCTCCTCATCTCCTCACTTTGCTCCTCATGTCCTCACTTGCCTCCTCTTTTTCCTCCTCATCTCCTCACTTGCCTCCTCATCTCTTCACTTGCCTCCTCATCTCCTCACTTGCCTCCTCACTTGCTCCTCATCTCCTCACTTGCCTCCTCATCTCCTCATTTGCCTCCTCACTTGCCCCCTCATCTCCTCACTTGCCTTCTCAACTTTCCTCCTCATCTCCTCACTTTGCTCCTCATGTCCTCACTTGCCTCCTCTTTTTCCTCCTCATCTCCTCACTTGCCTCCTCATCTCTTCACTTGCCTCCTCATCTCCTCACTTGCCTCCTCACTTTGCTCCTCATCTCCTCACTTGCCTCCTCATCTCTTCATTTGCCTCCTCACTTGCCCCCTCATCTCCTCACTTGCCTTCTCACTTTCCTCCTCATCTCCTCACTTTGCTCCTCATCTCCTCACTTTGCTCCTCATCTCTTCACTTGCCTCCTCACTTGCCTCCTCACTTGCCTCCTGTTTTTCCTCCTTGTCTCCTTGTCTCCTCACCTGTGTAGTAGGAGTTGGGGATGGAGCTCATGGTGTTGGACTTCAGAGTGAAAGACGAAGGAGACGAAAGGCCTGAAAAAGGAAAAATTAATTAAGGTTTAAATCAGGTTTAAACCAAAATACCAAGTCCTCTAATATGGGGAGGTGACAAACCTGATTTAAAGGGCCCATGTTGCACTATTCTCTGATCACAAACCGACCTGGAGGTGTGTATTGTTTCATTCACACATGTTTAACGCACAAATCCTGCAGATTTAGGCGTGAGGTTTGTAAACTCCACACACTTTCACTAGAATCACTTGGATAATTTCATCCCTGGAATCCCAAACACAGCTCCAGGTCTGTTTGTGAGGAGGTAACAACATTATAACATGGCTTAAAGCTACAAGAGTCAGTTTTGTGTAATATAGGACCTTTAATTAAGTGGGTGGTCTCCTCTCCTCGTCTCCTACTCTCTCGTTTCCTACTTCCTTCCCCCTCGTTTCCTCGTTCTGAATATTCTTCCGTTCTTTTCTACTTTTCAGTTTTTTTTATGGAGAGCTGTAAACTGGAGCAGGAGCCCGAGGCAAGGTCAACCCCCTCCTCCTCCTCCTCCCCCTCTCTTTCTGTCTTTCTCTCATCTCTCTATCTCTCCTTCATCTTTCCATCTTTTTCCTCCGGTTTCTTCTCTCTCGTTTGTCTCGTGGCAGTTTTGCTGTTGCTCACTTCACCTTCAAACTTCAATCTCAATAATCCTCAAAATCTGACGCAGAGCCACAGAAAAACTGAGAAATATGAAATAATGATAAATGTACAACTCCTCTACATCCTCTGACCCTCTCCTCTGCAACCTGTACTTGAGTATTTGCAGCCATAGTAGTAGCATTAGTAGTAGTAATATTTGCAGTACCTCTCCCATTGAGCGTGTGTCCCTCACTGCTGGTGGTGGGGAGCGTGTGAGAGCTGTTCACCATCAGGGTCATCTCTTGTCTGGAGCTCAGTGTTTCTTTTCTCTTCTGAGACAGTTTCCTGAAACAGAAAATCACTTTTTGAGTAGAAGCTGCAACAACAAAAATATTCGAATGTTAAAGGGCTCATATCATACTTTTCTCTCATCTCTGTTCTAACGTTTCCTCGTCACAAACAGACCTGGAGCTGTGTTTTGTTTCATTCACACATGTCTAACACACAAACCCTGCACATTTAGGCTGAGTTCTTCTCTCAAACTGGAAACACTTTGTTCCACCTTGTGATGTCATCATGTGGTAATACAGGAAGTGCTCCACGGTGTTTTTAAACTCCACACACCTTCACTAGAATCATTTGGATAATTTCAGACCTATCTCTATTGAACTAAAGGTAAAACGCAGATTCTAATGTGAAAACTACACTGCACTTCATGACATCACAAGGTGGAACAGAGCAATTTGAGCTTTTGAGATGTTACAGACTAATAATAAAGATTTACTCAAACATGTGAATGAAACAAAACAACTCCATGTTTTTTGAAGAGGTAATGACATTTTAACATGATTTAGAGCTAAAAAGAGTCAGTTTTGTGTAATACAGGACCTTTAATATTTAAAACCTGATTATGTGTCAGACAGTAGAACATGTCCCTCTCTCTGATGGAGCAGAGGCAGTGTTCTCTCTCATTCTCCAAAAGTCAAATAAACAAATGTTTTCCGGATCGTTTCCATAGTGACGGCTTTATTCTCCTGGAGCCTCACGTCACATTTGTAGATTTTCTGTGTTTCTCCTTCAAACTTCACTGTCCATTACAATCAAACTCACACTGTCAACAAGGAGTCTAAATGAGGACTAAACCAGGACTAAACCAGGACTAAACCAGGACTAAACCAGGACTAAAGCAGGACTAAAGCAGGACTAAAGCAGGACTAAACCAGGACTAAACCAGGACTAAACCAGGACTAAAGCAGGACTAAAGCAGGACTAAAGCAGGACTAAACCAGGACTAAAGCAGGACTAAAGCAGGACTAAACCAGGACTAAAGCAGGACTAAAGCAGGACTAAACTAGGACTAAAGCAGGACTAAAGCAGGACTAAACCAGGACTAAAGCAGGACTAAAGCAGGATTAAAGCAGGACTAAACCAGGACTAAAGCAGGACTAAACCAGGACTAAACCAGGATTAAACCAGGACTACACCAGGACTAAACCAGGACTAAAGCAGGACTAAACCAGGACTAAACCAGGACTACCAGGACTAAACCAGGACTAAACCAGGACTAAACCAGAACTAAACCAGGACTACACCAGGACTAAACCAACTAAACCAGGACTAAACCAGGACTAAACCAGGACTAAACCAGGACTAAACCAGGACTAAACCAGGACTAAACCAGGACTAAACCAGGACTACAACAGGACTACATCAGGACTAAACCAGGACTAAACCAGGACTACACCAGGACTAAACCAGGACTAAACCAGGACTACAGCAGGACTAAAGCAGGACTAAACCAGGACTAAACCAGGACTAAACCAGGACTAACAATAGGACTAAAACCAGGACTAAACCAGGACTAAACCAGGACTAAACCAGGACTAAACAGGACTAAACCAGGACTAAACCAGGACTAAACCAGGACTAAACCAGGACTAAACCAGGACTAAACCAGGACTAAACCAGGACTAAACCAGGACTAACCACCAGGACTAAACTAAACCAGGACTAAACCAGGACTAAACCAGGACTACACCAGGACTACACCAGACTAAACCCGGACTAAACCAGGACTAAACCAGGACTAAACCAGACTAAACCAGGACTAAACCAGGACTAAACCAGGACTAAACTAGGACTAAACCAGGACTAAACCAGGACTAAACCAGGACTAAACCAGGACTAAACCAGGACTAAACCAGGACTAAACCAGGACTAAACCAGAACTAAACCAGGACTAAACCAGGACTAAACCAGGACTAAACCAGGACTAAACCAGGACTAAACCAGGAGGACAGGACTAGGACAGGACTAAACCAGACTAAACCAGGACTAAACCAGGACTTGACCAGGACTAGACCAGGACTAAACCAGGACTAGACCAGGACTAGACCAGGACTAGACCAGGACCAGGACTAAAACCAGGACTAAACCAGGACTAAACCAGGACTAAACCAGGACTACACCAGGACTAAACCTAGGACTAAACCAGGACTAGACCAGGACTAAACCAGGGACTAAACCAGGACTAAACCAGGACTAGACCCACCAGGACTAAAGCAGGACTAAACCAGGACTAGACCAGGACTAAACCAGGACTAGACCAGGACTAAACCAGGACTAAACCAGGACTAAACCAGACTAGACCAGGACTAGACCAGGACTAAACCAGGACTAAAACTAGGAACCAGGACTAGACCAGGACTAGACCAGGACTAGACCAGGACTAGACCAGGACTAAACCAGGACTAAACCAGGACAGGACTACCAGGACTAGACTAGGACAGGACTAGACCAGGACTAGACCAGGACTAGAAACCAGACCACTAAACCAGGACTAAACCAGGACTAAACCAGGACTACAACAGGACTACAGGACTAAACCAGGACTAAACCAGGACTAAACTAGGACTAATCCAGGACTACAACCAGGACTAAATGAGGACTAGACCAGGACTAAAAACCAGGACTAAAAACCAGGACTAAAAACCAGGACTAAATGAGGACTAGACCAGGGAAAAACCAGGACAAAAAACCAGGACGAAACGAGGACTAGACCGGGACTAGACCAGGACTAAACTAGGACTAAACCAGGACTAGACCAGGACTAGACCAGGACTAAACCAGGACTAAATGAGGACTAAACCAGGACAGAACCAGGACTGAACCAGGACTGAACCAGACTGAACCAGGACTAAATCAGGAATAGACCACGACTAAACCAGGACTAAACCAGGACTAAACTAGGACTAATCCAGGACTACACCAGGACTACAACAGGACTAGACCAGGACTAAACCAGGACTAAACCAGGACTAAACCAGGACTAAATGAGGAGTAGACCAGGACTAAAAACCAGGACTAAAAACCAGGACGAAAAGGACTAGACCGGGACTAGACCGGGACTAGACCAGGACTAAACCAGGACTAAACCAGGACTAAACCAGGACTAGACCAGGACTAAACCAGGACTAAATGAGGACTAAACCAGGACTAAATGAGGACTAAACCAGGACTAAACCAGGACTGAACCAGGACTGAACCATTCATCTGGGTGAATTCTAGCACTCCCACAGTTTGGTCTCGGAGTCCAGGTCTTAGGTCTGAGTGTGGACTTCGATCTTGGTCTGGACTTGGATCCTGGTCAGGTTTAATGAGGCGCACTAAAGTCTGGTCTCTAAAGTTTAATTAACACCATAAATTTTCCCAAAGTTCAACTCTTTACATCAGAACCACGGCATTATAAAAGCTGTCCTTCAGAAGACCGCTGAGAGAACTGGGATAGGCCTGGTTCAGTCCTGGTTCAGTCCTGGTTTATTCCTGGTTCAGTCCTGGTTTAGTCCTGGTTCAGTCCTGGTTTAGTCCTGGTTTAGTCCTGGTTTAGTCCTGGTTTAGTCCTGGTTCAGTCCTGGTTCAGTCCTGGTTTAGTCCTGGTTTAGTCCTGGTCTAGTCCTGGTTCGGTCCCCGTTTAGTCCTGATTTAGTCTTGGTTTATTCCTGGTTCAGTCCTGGTTTGGTCCTGGTCTAGTCCTGGTTCAGTCCTGGTCTAGTCCTGGTTCGGTCCCGGTTTAGTCCTGATCTAGTCCTGGTTTAGTCCTGGTGCAGTCTGTGGGTGGCTGAGTTTTTTCTCAGATTTCCTTTGGTGTTTTTCTGAGGGTCCATTAAAAGCTGCGAGCGTTTTTCAGCCTTTGAAAAACATCCATTTGTCGAACTGAACATGAACACAGCGCCGCGAGTTTAACCCTGACCCTGAACGCACCGCAGGTAAAAATACACAGCCTCTACTCCAGAGACCAGGACTATACCAGGACTAAAGCAGGACTAAAGCAGGACTGAACCAGGACTGAACCAGGTTTAAACCAGGACTAAACCAGGACTAAACCAGGACTGAACCAGGACTGAACCAAGACTGAACCAAGACTAAACCAGGACTAGATTAGGACTAAAGTAGGGCTATAACAGGACTAAACCAGGACTAAACCAGGACTAAACCAGGACTAAACCAGGACTAGATTAGGACTAAAGTAGGGCTATAACAGGACTAAACCAGGACTAAACCAGGACTAAACCAGGACTGAACCAGGACTAAACCAGGACTAGACCAGGACTAAACCAGGACTAGATTAGGACTAAAGTAGGGCTATAACAGGACTAAACCAGAAGTAAACCAGGGCTAAAGCAGGACAAAAAGCAGTTTTAGTGAGTGACTCTGCTGTGTCCTGGAGCAAGACACTCCCCCCTCCTCCCGTGTGAGTGTTTGTGTGACACAGCTGCCCTGGGGCAGACTGATGGAGAAGTGGAGCACATAGTCTCTACCTCTCACAGTGTCTGTGATAGAGTGTCAGAATATATACAGTACTACAGTTCTACAGTACTACGGTATATAAGTGCTAAGGGTCTGTGGTTAAAGCCCAGATACTGGTCAAGAGGACCTGGCTGGACCCTTCTCCAGATCTGAGCTATGATACTTCTTGGAGGGTTAACCACTCTGCCATGGTGCAGTACTTAGAGTGAGTATGTATGTAGTATTTGTAGTCATATTTATAATCTTTAGTTTTCAGAGCTGGTGTTTGAGGCCTGAGGAAACAGAGCAGAGCAGAGAAGATGAGACGATCCAGTTTAATCTGAAGCTCTCAAACCTAATCTGCTCTTTGTGAGCCTGACAGAGGGGGCGCTGCAGCTCACACACGCACAAAGGAACGATTAGCCACAACTAACGAGCCTCAGCGCCCCAGTGCACCCTGTGTGTGTGTGGGGGTGGGGGGCTGACAGAGGGAGGGGGGTGCTGGGGCAGTGAGCGCAGCGAGGGGGTGTTTAGAGAAGAAAGAGCATGGGACCAACAGCACAGAGCATCTGTGTTTGTGTGTGGGAGCGTGCAGACTCTGCGTGTGCACGTGTGTGTGATTAAAATGTAAATGATCGTTTCAGCGTCTTTTATTCAAACATTAAAAATACATCAAAACTAACTGACAGAAAACAAACTACAACTACAATGTTATACACATGGGTCTAACGAGGGACTAAACCAGGTCTAAACCAGGTCTGAACCAGGACTGAATGAGGACTAAACCAGGTCTGAACCAGGACTAAACCAGGACTGAACCAGGTCTGAACCAGGACTAAACCAAGTCTGAACCAGGACTAAATGAGGACTAAACCAGGTCTGAACCAGGACTAAACCAGGTCTGAACCAGGACTAAACCAGGACTGAACCAGGTCTGAACCAGGTCTAAACCGGGTCTGAACCAGGACTAAACCAGAACTAAACCAGGTCTGAACCAGGAGGACTAAACCACCAGGTCTATACCAAAACTAAACCAGGACTAAACCATGGTCTACCCAGTAACTGGATCGGGACTAAATCAGGTCTAAACCAGGGACCGAGCCAGGACTAGAGCAGAACTAAAGAGAGACCTCAGACACAGATGTATTTTGTCAGATTGAAGAGTTTAATGAGCCACTCTAGTGCAGCTGCATTTTCTATAAAGAACTTCCAGCCTCTCAAAAGTCCTGGTTCAGTCCCTGTTTAGACCTGGTTCAGTCACGGTTCAGTCCCGGTTCAGTCCCGGTTCAGTCCTGGTTTGGTCCTGGTTCAGTCCTGGTTCAGTCCTGGTTTAGACCTGGTTTAGTCCTGGTTTAGTCCTGGTTCAGTCCTGGTTCAGTCCTGGTTAGTCCTGGTTCAGTCCTGGTTAGTCCTGGTTCAGTCCTGGTTCAGTCCTGGTTCAGTCCTGGTTCAGTCCTGGTTCAGTCCTGGTTCAGTCCTGGTTCAGTCCTGGTTCAGTCCTGGTTCAGTCCTGGTTCAGTCCTGGTTCAGTCCTGGTTCAGTCCTGGTTCAGTCCTGGTTCAGTCCTGGTTTAGTCCTGGTTCAGTCCTGGTTTAGTCCTGGTTCAGTCCTGGTTTAGTCCTGGTTCAGTCCTGGTTTAGTCCTGGTTAGTTTAGTTTAAATCAGTCCTGGTTTAGCTAAGTTCAGTGTGGTTTAGTGTTGGTTAGTTCACATTTAAATCAGGCCCTGTGATAGCTAAGTCCTTGTGAGTTGTTGACAGTTTCACATTTTAATGGCCCTGTGATGTGGTGTGTGTGTGTGCGTGTTTGGGCGAGCGCATGTGCATGTCTGTGTGAGTGTGTATGAGTGTGTGTGTGTGTGTGTGTGTATGAGTGTGTGTGTGTGTGTATGAGTGCGTGTGTGAGAGTGTGCACTTGTGTGTGTGCATGTGTGATGTCAGGTCCAGTATTTGTCCTCATTAGTGAGTTTTTGATGCAGTATTTATAGTAGTAGTAGTATTAGTAGTAGTAGTGGTGCTAGTGCAGTAATGAGGCTATTATATACATATGGTGTGGGTTACAGATAAATGATTCAGGAGCAGTCATAGTAGCATTAGCAGTAGCAGTAGTATCAGTAGTAGTAGTAGTAGTAGTAGTAGTAGTGTTAAAATACATTCTGCTGGTGAGTCTCATGTTCCTTTTGTTCAGAATGTGTTTTTGATCACAAAACAACTTAACTGTTTGTTTAAAACATAAAAGTGCAGTTAGTAAACTCCCCTCCCCTTTAAGGTTAGAAGCAGTAGTAATATACTTTACTAGTATATCTGCAGTAATAGTATTTGCAGTAGTTTTCAGGTTATATGATGGTGAAATATTTGTACATAAATAAAAGTACATGTGATGTCTCATATAAATGTTTGGTGACAGAAGGAGAGCAGTGTGTGTGTGTGTGTGTGTGTGTGTGTGTGTCTGTGTGTGTGTGTGTGTGTGTGTGTGTCTGTGTGTGTGTGTGTGTGTGTGTGTGTGTCTGTGTGTGTGTCTGTGTGTGTCTGTGATGTGCATGTAAAAAGGCAGTGTGTACTTTGTGTGTACTCTGTGTACTTTTTAAAGAGGGAGAGAGCGTTTATTGTGCCTCGGGATGAAGGGATGAGATGGAAAGAGCGTGCACGTTGTGCCTCGGGCTAATGAGAGCCGTTAAATGTCTCATTAAACTCTCAGACACTGATTGGACTTTTGTTCCTTAGGGCGTGCACCTTTAACCTCTCAGGAGCGTGCACGTGGGAGGAGGGGCGTGCACGTGTGTGTGTGTTACAGATGAGTAGCCGTTAAATCTCTCTCTCATTAAACTCTCAGACTTCCCTGATTGGACTTTGTTCCCCCCCCTCTCTTTTCCTCTCCTCTTTTTAACCCTCTCTCTTTCCTCCCCTCTCTTTCCTCTCTCTCTCCCCTACTCTCTCTCTTCGTGTATCTCTCCCTCCTCTCTCTACCCCTGCCCCCCGTCTCTGCTCTCCCTCACTCCAGACTCGTGTATCTCAAAGCTTCAGAGTTCTTTTAAGTCTCTATGAAAAACATCGAAGTCTCAGATTTTTTCCTCTTCTAAAGCCTCGCTCTCCTTCCCTTCTCTCTCTCTCCCTCTCTTTTATCCCTCCCCCTCTCTCTTTTCCTTCCCCTCTCTCTTTTAGTCCCCTCTCTCCGGTTTTCCTTCCCCTCTCTCTTTTCGTGAATCCTGGTTTCCCCTACTCTCTCTCTTCGTGTATCTTGTTATCCTCCTGGTTTAGACCAGTTTTGCCCCCCGTTTCTGCTCTCCCTCACACAGACCTGGCGTGTATCTGTTTTCAAAGCAGAGCAGAGTTCTGGTTTAGACCTGGTTTAGTCTTTTATGTCCTGGTTTAGTCGAAGGTTTTTACGCTTGATTTTTTCTAAACGTTTTAAAGTCCTGAAAAACACTGGTTTCCACTCTGGTTTCACGAAGGGTTTAGACCGGTTATAGACCTGGATAGACCATCTGACCTGTTATAGTCCCGCTTTAGACCTGTTTAGACCTGTTTAGACCTGGTTTAGTCCTGTTTTAGTCCTGTTTTAGTCCTGGTTTAGACCTGGTTTACGCTTGATTTAGACATGGTTTGGTCTTGGTCCAGATTTAGATCTGGTTTAGTCCTGGTTTAGTCCTGGTTTAGACCTGGTTTAGTCCTGGTTTAGTCCTGGTTTAGTCCTGGTTTAGTCCTGGTTTAGACCTGGTTTAGTCCTGGTTTAGTCCTGGTTTAGTCCTGGTTTAGTCCTGGTTTAGTGTGAGTTCACCCTTGTCCTTGTTGGGTCCTGGTTTGAGCCCAGATAAATCCAGAAGTAGACCTGGTTTGGTCCTATTCTTGTCCTAGTTTAGTCCTGGTCTAGTCCTGGTTTAGTAATGGTTTACTCCAGGATTATGTCAAAATTTAGTGTAAATTTAGTCCTACTTTTGATGTGCAAGTGTGAATGAGTCCTATGTCCCGGTTTAGACCTGGTTTAGTCCTGGTTCAGCCCTGGTTCAGTCTTGGTTCAGTCTTGGTTCAGTCCTGCTCCAATCCCTCTCCAGTCCCTGTACATGATTGCGGGATAGGGCCGTACCTCTTGTTCATGAGCAGCACCACTCCGAGGGAGATGATGATGAAGAGGAGGACGGCAGCGATGGCTCCAGCGATCTTCACTGTGTGGTCAGAGGGCGTCTCGTGCTCGGGCTCTGGCCTGCGGGTCACTGCTCCTGCAAAACATAAGCCCCAGTGTGAGAGAGGGCATCTGACAGAACCCAGACACATGTAGAGGGCCTGTGACACGGGGAAGGGAACCTGACACACAGAGAGGACACCTGACACACAGAGAGGACACCTGACACACAGAGAGGGCACCTGACACACCCACAGTAGAGGGCCTGTGACCGGGGAAGGGAACTGACACACAGAGAGGACACCTGACACACAGAGAGGACACCTGACACACAGAGAGGGCACCTGACACACAGGGATACAGAATGTAGCTCCTGGTTTAGGAACAACATGATCATTATGTACAGGCACATTGTGTAACTTTTTGGAGATGGCACGTCTCCATGGAAATAGAAAGTTAAAACCGTACTACGGAACATTCTCCAAGGAGATACAGATGTTTTTTCCCACACTGTGGAAGATCACAACCACAGGGGCAACATTTCTATGGAAACAACCAGGAGGACGTCCTCCTCCAGGCCAAAAAAGAGTCAGGTGTATGGAGAGGCAAGCCCACTCACAGTAAGGATGCATGTTTTTCAGTGCAATAAAACACCACAATATAAAACAAAAAAAAAAAAACATGCTTTTATTTTAGGGGTGTTTTTTTTTTTTTTTTAAGTTACATACTATGGCTTTAAATCAATAACACCCCCAGTCTAAAGCAGGTCTAAAGCAGGTCTAAAGCAAGATTAAAACAGGTCTAAAGCAGGTCTAAAGCGGGTCTAAAGCAGGTCTAAAGCAGGTCTAAAGCAGGTCTAAAACAGGTCTAAAGCAGGTCTAAAGCAAGACTAAAACAGGTCTAAAGCAGGTCTAAAGCAGGTCTAAAGCGGGTCTAAAGCAGGTCTAAAGCAAGACTAAAACAGGTCTAAAGCAGGTCTAAAGCAAGACTAAAACAGGTCTAAAGCAGGTCTAAAGCAAGACTAAAACAGGTCTAAAGCAGGTCTAAAGCAGGTCTAAAGCGGGTCTAAAGCAGGTCTAAAGCAAGACTAAAACAGGTCTAAAGCAGGACTAAAGAGAGTCTAAAGCAGGTCTAAAGCAGGTCTAAAGCAAGACTAAAACAGGTCTAAAGCAGGACTAAAGCGGGTCTAAAGCAGGTCTAAAGCAAGACTAAAACAGGCCTAAAGCGGGTCTAAAGCGGGTCTAAAGCAGGTCTAAAGCAAGACTAATACGGGTCTAAAGCAGGACTAAAGTGGGTCTAAAGCAGGTCTAAAGTGGGTCTAAAGCAGGTCTAAAGCAGGTCTAAAGCGGGTCTAAAGCAGGTCTAAAGCAAGACTAAAACAGGTCTAAAGCGGGTCTAAAGCGGGTCTAAAGCAGGTCTAAAGCAAGACTAAAACCGGTCTAAAGCGGGTCTAAAGTGGGTCCACAGCAGGTCTAAAGCAAGACTAAAACAGGTCTAAAGCTGGTCTAAAGCGGGTCCAAAGCAGGTCTAAAGCAAGACTAAAACAGGTCTAAAGCAGGTCTAAAGCGGGCGGGTCTAAAGCAGGTCTAAAGCGGGTCTAAAGCAGGTCTAAAGCAGGTCTAAAGCAAGACTAAAACCGGTCTAAAGCGGGTCTAAAGCGGGTCTAAAGCAGGTCTAAAGCAAGACTAAAACAGGTCTAAAGCGGGTCTAAAGCGGGTCTAAAGCAGGTCTAAGGCAGGTCTAAAGCAAGACTAAAACAGGTCTAAAGCAGGTCTAAAGCAGGTCTAAAACAGGTCTAAAGCGGGTCTAAAGCGGGTCTAAAGCGGGTCTAAAGCGGGTCTAAAGCAGGTCTAAAGCAGGACTAAAACAGGTCTAAAGCGGGTCTAAAGCGGGTCTAAAGCGGGTCTAAAGCGGGTCTAAAACGGGTCTAAAGCGGGTCTAAAGCGGGTCTAAAGCAGGTCTAAAGCGGGTCTAAAGCGGGTCTAAAGCGGGTCTAAAGCAGGTCTAAAGCAGGTCTAAAGCAGGTCTAAAGCGGGTCTAAAGCGGGTCTAAAGCGGGTCTAAAAGGTCTAAAGGTCTAAAGCGGGGTCTAAAGCAGGACTAAAACAGGTCTAAAGCAGGTCTAAAGCGGGCGGGGTCTAAAGCAGGTCTGAAGCGGGTCTAAAGCAGGTCTAAAGCAAGACTAAAAACCGGTCTAAAGCGGGTCTAAAGCGGGTCTAAAGCAGGTCTAAAGCAAGATTAAACAGGTCTAAAGCGGGTCTAAAGCGGGTCTAAAGCAGGTCTAAGGCAGGTCTAAAGCAAGACTAAAACAGGTCTAAAGCAGGTCTAAAGCAGGACTAAAACAGGTCTAAAGCAGGTCTAAAGCGGGTCTAAAGCGGGTCTAAAGCGGGTCTAAAGCAGGTCTAAAGCAGGTCTAAAGCAGGTCTAAAGCAGGTCTAAAGCGGGTCTAAAGCGGGTCTAAAGCGGGTCTAAAGCGGGTCTAAAGCGGGTCTAAAGCGGGTCTAAAGCGGGTCTAAAGCGGGTCTAAAGCGGGTCTAAAACGGGTCTAAAGCGGGTCTAAAGCGGGTCTAAAGCGGGTCTAAAGCGGGGGGTCTAAAGCGGGTCTAAAGCGGGTCTAAAGCGGGTCTAAAGCAGGTCTAAAAGAGGTCTAAAGCAGGTCTAAAGCGGGTCTAAAGCGGGTCTAAAGCGGGTCTAAAGCGGGTCTAAAAAGGTCTAAAGCGGGTCTAAAGCGAGTCTAAAACAGGTCTAAAGCGGGTCTAAAGCGGGTCTAAAGCGGGTCTAAAGCGGGTCTAAAGCAGGTCTAAAGCGGATCTAAAGCAGGTCTAAAGCGGGTCTAAAGCGGGCCTAAAGCAGGTCTAAAGCGGATCTAAAGCAGGTCTAAAGCGGGTGTAAAGCGGGACTAAAGCAGGTCTAAAGCAGGTCTAAAGCAGGTCTAAAGCAGGTCTAAAGCAGGTCTAAGGCGGGTCTAAAGCAGGTCTAAAGCAGGTCTAAAGCAGGTCTAAAGCAGGTCTAAAGCAAGACTAAAACAGGTCTAAACCGGGTCCAGGTGCAGGTGAACAGCTGTACCTATTAAAGTGGCCGTGTCCATTAGAGTCTGAGGCTCAAACACAGGATTTAATTTCACTGAAGAAAATAGTTTCAGTTCAGTTTGAGCCTCAATCTCAGAGACACAATCTCATCTGTACCTCCCCTCACACACCACACACACACCCACACGCACACCCTAAAACACACACACACACACATAAGAGAGAGCGAAACAATCTCATCTGTACCTCCTCTCACACACACCCACACACACACACACACACACACACACACACCTTAAACACACACATGCACATACACACACAACAAGGACACACACAAGCACATAAGAGAGAGTGAAACTATCTCATCAGTGTCTCCCCTCACACATGCACACATGCTAACACACACAAAACACAGACATGTAGCACACACGTACACACGGAACTCACACACGCAGATCCAACACAGACACAACATTCAAACACGCACACATACACACCTTAACACACACACAGAAGAGACCATTTTCTCATCAAAGCCCCAGAGACACACAAAAGACCTGCTTTAGTCCTGGTTCAGTCCAGATTTAGTTTTGGTTTAGTCCTGGTTTAGTCACAGTTTCAGTCCGGTTTAGTCCTGGTTCATCCTGGTTTAGTCCTGGTTTAGACCTGGTTTAATCCTGGTTTAGTCTGGTTTAGTCCTGGTTTAATCCTGGTTCAGTCCTGATTCAGTCCTGGTTTAGTCCTGGTTTAGTCCTGTTTAATCCTGGTTTAGTCCTGGTGTAGTCCTGGTTTAGTCCTGGTGTAGTCCTGGTTTAGTCCTGGTGTAGTCCTGGTTTAGTCCTGGTGTAGTCCTGGTTTAGTCCTGGTTTAGTCTTGGTTTAGTCCTGGTTTAGTCTTGGTTTAGTCCTGGTGTAGTCCTGGTTTAGTCCTGGTGTAGTCCTGGTTTAGTCCTGGTGTAGTCCTGGTTTAGTCCTGGTTTAGTCTTGGTTTAGTCCTGGTGTAGTCCTGGTTTAGTCCTGGTGTAGTCCTGGTTTAGTCTGGTTTAGTCCTGGTGTAGTCCTGGTTTAGTCCTGGTGTAGTCCTGGTGTAGTCCTGGTTAGTCCTGGTGTAGTCCTGGTTTAGTCTTGGTGTAGTCCTGGTGTACACCTGGTTTAGTCCTGGTGTACACCTGGTTTAGTCCTGGTGTAGTCCTGGATTAGTCCTGGTCTTTGTCCTGGTTAGCGTCAGTTTTTAACATCTACATTGGCTCATTTGTAATTTAAATGTAGACTCCTGGATTACACCTGGTTTAGATCTTGTTTGGAGGGCTGGGGGGGCCTTGTATATTCTTGTATATTCTATAATGGTGGGAGTAATGTGGTGGGGTGGTTTATGGGGAGCTCTGGAGGTGCGTATTATAGCGACAGCAGACATGGGGGTGCGTATAGTGTATAATGGATTCTTATGGTGGGGGGGTATGAGAGACGGTCTACAGGGGGCTCTGGAGGTGTGTGTTGCAGTGACAGGAGACAGGGTGGGATGGGAGGGGGGTATACGGGGTGGTTTTATGGGGGGCTCTGGAGGTGCGTGTTAGTGACAGGAGACATGAGTCAGGAGCAGTGAGGCGTCTCCACACATTTAATACGACCACAGCACACAGAGGTTTAATACGAGGAGAGAGACGGGACGTGGGGGGGAAGAAGGGAGAGGGAGAGGTATCACTGGGTTTATAATGGGAGAACAAATGGATTACATTGAGGAGTGAGGGGCACGAGCCTTTGATGGGTGGAAGGAGGGGGGGTTGATGTCGGGGTCTTGCAGGAAGAGGAGAAGGAGAAAAAGGGAGGGTAATCCAGCAGACAGGTGTAATCTGCAACACCATGTGCAGAGCTTTGTATCTTGTGTAATGGGAGAACAGTGAGATTACAAACAGGATTACAGACAGGTGACGGGAGCAGTGATGTTTACAGTGGGGTTATGAGCACAGAGGGTTATGTGGAGGTGGACCTGTAGGTGGGGATCTTTGGGTAGGGCTCTTTGGGTGAGGCTCTTTGGGTGGGACTCTTTGGCTGAGGCTCTTTGGGTGAGGCTCTTTGGGTGAGGCTCTTTGGGTGAGGCTCTTTGGGTGAGGCTCTTTGGGTGGGGCTCTTTGGGTGAGGCTCTTTGGGTGGGGCTCTTTGGGTGAGGCTCTTTGGGTGAGGCTCTTTGGGTGGGGCTCTTTGGGTGAGGCTCTTTGGATAGGGCTCTTTGGGTGAGGCTCTTTGGGTGGGGCTCTTTGGGTGGGGCTCTTTGGGTGGGGCTCTTTGGGTGGGCTCTTTGGGTGGGCTCTTTTTGGGTGGGGGCTCTTTGGGTTGGGTAGGGCTCTTTGGGTGAGGCTCTTTTTGATGGGGCTCTTTGGGTGGGGCTCTTTGGGTGAGGCTCTTTGGGTGAGGCTCTTTGGGGGGGGCTCTTTGGGTGGGACTCTTTGGGTGGGGTACATCATGTGATACAGAATTTAAGCAGCTCCTAATGAATGAAGAGGACAGACAGTGAGGGACAGACAGAGGAAGGAGGAGAGGAGGGCGGGGGAAGAGAAGAGGACAGATGATGAGAGAGAGAGGATGCAGGAGAATAGGAGAGAGGAGGAAAAGAGGAGGGAAGAAGAGAGGAGGGGGTGAGAGATGAGGAGCAGAAGAGGAGGGAGGGGGGAGAGGAGGGAGGTGGAGCTGCTCAGCTGTTGTGATCGGGACAGTTTTAGACAGTTGTCGTGAGTGAATGGGGTTGGGTGAGAGGAAGGGGAGGGGGGCATGGGGGGTCTGAAGGTATTGGGGGGTGTATGTATGTGTGTGTGTGTGTGTGTGTGTGTTGAGGGGGTGGAGTGGGCAGCCACAGTCACAAACAGAGAAAATTACATCTGAATATTTATAGGACTCCGTTTAACCTCAACACAGAGACCCCCCCTTCTCCTCCAGAGAATATACCAGGGACAGACCACTACAATACTACTACTACTGCATACTCCTTTAATGTTACATTTATGATGATTATTTGTGATTATTTATGTTTTGATTTGTTGTATTGTGATTTTAATGTTTTTCTTATTCTGTAAAGCATTTTGAATTACCTTGTGTACGAATTGTGCTAAACTTCAGATCTAAGCCAAGACTGAAACAGGACTAAATCAGGACTAAACCAGGACTAAACCAGGAGTATACCAGGACTGAACCAAGACTGAACCAGGACTAAACCAGGACTAAACCAGGACTAAACCAGGACTAAACCAGGACTGAACCAGGACTAAACCAGGACCAAACCAGGACTAAACCAGGACTATACCAGGACTAAACCAAGACTGAACCAGGACTATACCAGGACTGAACCAGGACTAAACCAGGACTAAAGTGGGTCTGCTCCAGGTCTGCTCCAAGTCTGCTCCAGGTCTGCTCCAGGTGAGCTCCAGACTGTATAAAGTGTTTGTTGGTGTCCTTGCAGAGTCCTGGACTAAACTCATTGATCTGAACATGTTTGTGCTGCAGATCGATCAATGTCTCGTCCTCCATCTTAGATCAGCTCAAACTTCTGCAAACACACAACTCAAATACAAGAATACACACACACCTCTGTACACACATGCCTCAAATATCAACACACACTTGTATACGGACACACGCACGCACACACACACACACACACACACACACACACACACACACACACACACACACACACACACACACACACACACACACACACACACACACACACACACACACACTCCTCTTTTAACCATATTAAAACAGTGCTCCCTCCTCATGATCCTAAAATCTCTTCATGCACAGAAAATGTTCAGTTTCATATCACAGATGTTATTATCTGTAGACTGGACACGGGCTGGACACATTTGTTCTGGTTTGTTGGTTTGGAGGTTCTGACCTGCCAGCTGTTTATGTCTCATGTATATTTGGTGTATTTTTGGTGGTATGTTTTGGTCCTCGTTTGGTCTCTGGTCTCTGGTCTGGTCTCTGGTCTCTGGTCTGGTCTCTGGTCTGGTCTCTGGTCTGGTCTCTAGTCTCTGGTCTGGTCTCTAGTCTCTGGTCTGGTCTCTGGTCTGGTCTCTGGTCTGGTCTCCGGTCCTGGTTCTGTTTTGGTTCTGTGTGGAGTTTTGTTTTGGAGGTTCTGACCTGGCAGCTGCTTGTCGCCGGAGGCCGGAGCCGCTCGAACGTACGGCGTCGTGAGCTGAGTGACGATTATGGCCGCTACACCACAGAAAGAGAAGAGAGGAGGAGAGGAGAGAAGGAGAGAGGAGAGGGGGAGAGGAGAGAGGAAGAGGAGAAGTACAAGAGGTAGATAGAGAAGCAGAGAGGGAGGAAAGCACATGCACACGCAGAGAGAGAAGATAGAAAAGAGGAGATGGAAGAGAGGGAGGAGAGACACACAAAGAGAAAAGCAGAGGTTAGTAGAAAAGTGACTCTGCTCTGATCAAACCATCTGAGACTCTAACCACAAACCCTGTGGTGTGATGCAGCCATCACGTTACATAGAAAGTCACAGTTATAAATAATAAATATGTTTGTTCTAGTGGGACCAGAGCAGAGCCACGAGTCTGAACTTAAAGGGTTAATCACATAGGAGTTATTAAAGGTCCTGTATTACACAAAACTGACTCGTGTGAGTTTAAGTCATGTTCTAACGCTGTTACCTCCTCAAAATCATTCCTGAAGATGTTTGTTTCATTCACACATGTTTGAGTAACACTTTATTATCAGTCTGTCTTTATCTCCAAACCTCAAAATGCTCTGTTCCACCTTGTGATGTCATGAAGTGGTAGTTTTCAAGTTAACAGCTCCTTTTACCTTTTGTTCAATAGAGATTGGAGATTACAGGGCTGAATTTATCCAAATGAAGGTGTGTGGAGTTTAAAAACACCATGGAGCACTTCCTGTATTACCACATGATGACATCACAAAGTGGAACAGAGTGTTTTCAGTTTGAGAGAAGAAATCTGCAGGGTTTGTGTGTGAAACAAAACACAACTCCAGGTCTGTTTGTGATGAGGAAACAACATTAGAACAGATCAGAAAATAGTGCAATATGGGACCTTTAAGAAAGTACTGATACATACAGTGAGTACTATAGGCCCAGAGTACTGCAGTAACAGTACTGATACATGCAATGAGTACTAAAGGCCTAGAGTAACAGGCAGTAAACTAGTACTAGTACAGAAAAAGTAGTGTTATAGCAGTAGTACTCGACAAAACTCCTTCTATGGGCCTGAAGTGGTACTGTACAGCACATTTGTGTATTTACATGATATTCTAGCATATAATTATGTTCAAATGTAAAACTTTTTTATGAACCAGTCTGAGGTAAAATCTCTGGAAAGAGGAAAGATCTCTCCTTAGATAAAGTCACTCACCTTTAGTGGCCACTCGCACACAGTCAATCTTTGTCTCCTGGAAAACAAAGTACACATTACACAAAAAAATTTTTAAATACAGTATCAGTAAAAAGTCTAAGCTGCAATAAATGAATAGCAGAATGAAGAAATAATTTGTGCTGGAAGTGACTTTTTCCACCCTCTACAGCTCAGATTTTACTGTGTTACAAAAGAAGAAACCTCCCCGCTATTGCAACAAAAAAATACACACGGTAAATATTGAGCCCCAAATATATGGTTCCAGCTCTCATATACTGAGCGGTAAGTCGATATAGTACTCATCGTGACTGGTCTGGAGTCTGGTCTTAAATGTCTCGTGTGTTTCTGTCAGATGTCATGTTTGCCTGAGAAATTCTGACTCTATAAAACATCTTTTATTAAAAAGAGTTGGAGTAAAAGCTGCTGTGGTTTTGTGGTTTTAGAGAAACACATTTAAGCTTTTAACTTGGAGAAAAAACACAAGTCCAATTAAAGTCCTGCTGTAGTCCTTATGTAGTCCTAATGTAGTCCTGCTGTAGTCCTAACATAGTCCTGCTGTAGTCCTTATGTTGTCCTAATGTAGTCCTGCTGTAGTCCTAACATAGTCCTGCTGTAGTCCTCCTGTAGTCATACTGTAGTCCTAACATAGTCCTGTTGTAGTCCTACTGTAGTGCTGCTGTAGTCCTAACGTAGTCCTCCTGTATTTCCGCTGTAATCCTCCTGTAGTCCCAACGTAGTCCTGTTGTAGTTCTGCTGTAGTCCACCTGTAATCCTAATGTAGTCCTCACCCCCCCTTTAGCAGTATAAATATTGGTAGTATTAGTAGTATTAGTAGTATTCTTAGTACTTACCCCATTGGCAGTACTGACAGCCTGGTAGTAAATGCCGTAGCTCTTGTGTGGGAGCAGAGGGACGTTCCAGTATCCATTATACGTCCGATTATCTCCTGAAGCACAAATACTGCAGTCAGTGAAGTACTAGTACCACTGGTATTACAATCCAGACTAAACCAGGTCTGAACCTGGATTAAACCAGGACTAAACCAGGTCTGAACCTGGATTAAACCAGGACTAAACCAAGTCTGAACCTGGATTAAACCAGGACTAAACCAGGTCTGAACCTGGATTAAACCAGGATTAAACCAGGTCTGGACCAGGATTAAACCAGGATTAAACCAGGACAGAACCTGGATTACACCAGGTCTGAACTGAAACTAAACTAGGACAAAATCCTGATCTAATCCTAGTTTAGCCCCACTCTAACCCTGGTCTACATCCAGTCTAAATACAGTCTAAACCCGGACTAAACCCGGTCTAAACCCAGTCAAAACCCGGTCTAAACCACCTCCTCACCGATGCAGAAGGGTGTGTTGTGGCTCAGTTCGGCCCGGTTCAGCTCAGCACTGAAGTAGTACTGAGAGTTGAGGGAGGAGGCGTTACTGAAGTGGATGGGAATCGGATAACAGCGCAGGATCTCTGCACTGCCTCTCCTCTGCCTGCGGGGGCGCTCCTCCTCCACCACCACCTGGTACTTACTGAGAAAGAGGAAGAAACAAGAAAACAACAGCGTAAACAAAAGAGTAAACACAGAAGTACACAAACGTGACAGAGACACACGGTCACACTGCACATCAGCAGCAGTGTGGGTTTGATTAAAGAGGAGGTATCTCACTTCTGTGGGGTATTAACTGTAACACATAACATATTCAGATCACCATGTTACATTTTATTGTTTTGAAAATGTTATATTTGCCCAAAACAACGTATTAACATGTTTTACAAGTTTCATTTTCATTTTTGACGCGCTGAGTCTCCCCTCACTTTGCTCTCTGTGTCCCTCCCCCTTCAGAGTGACATCACAACACAATCAGCTGCATCCTGCTAAAGAAACTACGGCACATCAGGTTTGTTAAGTTGCTGTGTCTGTGTACAGTTTTGAATCACGTTTTTGTTTTTTATTTTTGGAGGATTGTAGTGTGGGATCATGGGTGATGTAGGCTTGTGGGCGGAGCCATGTACTCATACAGCTAACCATGGAGTGTTCAAATTAGGCCCAGGAGAAATAGCTAAAATACTCATACTCAAAATTACCATGGTAGAAAATCTATTGTGCATAATATCCCCCTCTTTAAGTGCCTGAGGGGAGCTCTCCTGCACATGCATATATATATACATATACATATATATATATACATATATATATATATATATATATATATATATATATATATATATATATATATATATATATATATATATGTGTGTATGTATGTATATATATATGTATGTATATGTATATATATATATATATGTATGTATATGTATATATATATATATACACACACACACATACACATATATATATATATATATATATATATATATATATACACACACACACACACACACATATATATATATATATACCACATATATATATATATATATATATATTTATTTATTTTTTTCATTATTATGCATTTTTGTCTGGCTATTTAAATATATATATAAAAAAGACTTTGTCATGACTGTAATGACGACAGGAGCTGGTTAAACTCCAGTAGAAGAGTTTCAGATCATCTCTCATCACCGCAGCATCCACAAAAGAACGAGCCGCCATTGTTTTTGAGGTGACAGGTGCGGGAGAAGTTTAAAGCCCCTATCTGGAACTTTTCTACACTTTCCATGTTTTATTGATCTAATACTTCTAACACACAAATATTTGCCGAAAGTCATCAAACACATGTGTTTAAACTGATGTCACGGATTGTGCAGTGACAAGGACAAAGCCAAACAAACAGAGGAAACCACGGCTGGTGCTTCCTGTTCGCACAGGAAACAGGAAGTGACCTCACACAGAATAATACAGGAGCCTAACATGACTCAGACCCAGACCTTGACCAGAACCAGACCAGGGACTTAATTCTGACTTCATTCATTTTCATTAATTTATTTATTTTGAACTGATTAATGAACACATGTATCCAGTACACTTAATGCACATTTCAAATATTTTTCTTATTTAAGATCAAAAAGGAGTGGAATAAAAAAACATTTAATGAATCAGGGTAAAAAGACCAAACAGGTAAATACAGACAAATACAAGGATAAATACAGACAAATAGATCAGAGATCAGGGTCTGAATCAGGACTAGATCAGGGTCTGAACCAGGACTAAATCAGGGTCTGAATCAGGACTAAATCAGGGTCTGAACCAGGACTAAATCAGGGTCTGAACCAGGACTAAATCAGGGTCTGAACCAGGACTAGATTGTGGACTGAACCAGGACTGAACCAGGACTGAACCAGCACAGTGTAATGTCAGCGTGCAGTGTACTGCAGCAGTGTCCACCGCAACGTCGCTAACAGCTCGTCTGATAAACTCTAAAACCATAAAAGTGTCTCAGATCTGGACTCACAGATGTTCCTCTGAGGAGATGCTTCAGGAACGTTTTTATTTCACGTTTTATGTTTTTCTCTCAAACCACAACAGATGTGAGCCAGCAGCACCAAACAGGACCAGGTCTATAACAGGTCTAAACCACGACTGTAACAAGACCAGGTCTATACTAAGTCAGGTCTATAATAGGTCTAAACCAGGACTAGACCAGGACTAAACCAGGACTAAACAAAGACCTCTTCACTGATGTGGTGTGTAGCATATTTTGCATTAAAATAAAGCCTTGTTAAATAAAGCCCCCCCATGTGCTGGCGGCCATTTTTGTTTCTGAATCCAGTTTGTGTGTCGCCGTAAAACGTGAAGAGACGCTGCAAACAAAGAGCCGCGTCAGATCTGCGTTTGAGCGAGGGTGCCGCCAGCGTTTGGTATAAAGACGATTACATCTAAACAAGAGGATTATGGCCTACAGAGAGGAGAAATAGGACTAAAATGGGACTAAAGTGGAACAGAACGAGGACAGAACCAGGACAGAACCAAGACTAAACCAGGTCTAAAACAGGACTAAAACAGGACAAAGCAGGGACTGAACCAGGACGAAACAGAAATGAAGCAGAAATGAAGCAGAAATGAAGCAGAAATGAAGCAGGACTAAAACTGGACTAAAGCTGGACTACAGAGGTTTGTTCATATGTAAATGAGACACATCTTTGTATAGAGACAGATGTAGAGTAAATGTTGCGTGGCCTAGAGCTCAGATCTGAGAGAACAGGACCCACAGCACATTTAGACCCTCACACACTACTGCACTGCACATTTACTCTTACTACACATTTACTCTCACACACATAATGCACTACACAGTACACAGTACTGTACAACACATTTACTGTCACATACACACACAGTACTGTACTTTACATGTACACTCCACAGTGTACAGGCTCCAAAAGGCTTTAATCTCGTGTCTTATTCATCCTGTGGATAAGCCTCTGCAGCCACAACTGCCCTGGGGCAGACTGACGCAAGAGTGCCTGATAATCCTCCAACCACCGTCACCATCCACAATCTCTAACCACACACATGTGTACATGTACACACACACACACATATGTACACACACACACACACACACACACACACACACACACACACACACACACACACACACACATGTACACATATACACACATGTACACACACATGTACACATATACACACATGTACACACACACACATATGTACACACACACACACACATGTACACACACATGTACACATATACACACATGTACACACACATGTACACACATACACACATGTACACACACACATGTACACATGTACACACACACACACACACACATGTACACACACATGTACACATATACACACATGTACACACACATGTACACACATATGTACACACACATATACACATGTACACACACATGTACACACATATGTACACACACATGTACACACATATGTACACATATACACACATGTACACACACGTGCACACACACATGTACACACATGTCATCTACACACACATGTACACATATACACACACGTACACATGTACACACACATGTACACACATGTACACACATGTACACACGCACACACACATGTACACATATACACACACATGTACACATGTACACACATGTACACACGCACACACACATGAACACACACATGTACACATGCACACACATGCACACACGCACACACACACACACACTCAGGCACACACACACATTTACACGCACATGTACACGCACATGTACACGCACATGTACACACACATGTACACATGTACACACACCGCGCACACATGCATACAAACACACACACACGTTTGGTTTAGTCCTGTTTTAGTCCTGGTTCAGTCCTAGTTTAGTCCTGGTTTAGTCCTGGTTCAGTCCTGGTTCAGTCCTTGTTTAGTCCTGGTTCAGTCCTGGTTTAATCCGGGTTTAGTCCTGGTTTAGTCCTGGTTTAGTCCGGGTTTAGTCCTGGTTTAGTCCTGCTTTAGTCCTGGTTTAGTCCTGGTTTAGTCCTGGTTTATTCCTGGTCCTGTCCCGTTTTAGTCCTGGTTTGGTCCTGGTTTAGTCCTGGTCCTGTCCTGGTCCTGTCCTGGTCCTGTCCCGGTTTAGTCCTGGTTTAGTCCTGGTCCTGTCCCGGTTTAGTCCTGGTTTAGTCCTGGTTTAGTCCTGGTCCTGTCCCGGTTTAATCCGGGTTTAGTCCTGGTTTAGTCCTGGTTTAGTCCTGGTTTAGTCCTGGTTTAGTTCTGGTTTAGTCCTGGTTTAGTCCTGGTCCTGTCCCGGTTTAATCCGGGTTTAGTCCTGGTTTAGTCCTGGTTTAGTCCTGGTTTAATTCTGGTTTAGTCCTGGTTTAGTCTTGGTCCTGTCCCGGTTTAGTCCTGGTTTAGTCCTGGTTCAGTCTCAGGTGTGATGTGTGACTAAATTGTTCGTGTTTGAACCGTGTCCCTGCGATTTAGACACAACACAAAACATCTCCTCTCCCACGTACTCGTCTCCTCTCTCCTCGTCTCCCCTCCTCTCTCCGCCTCCATGTTCCCCACCTCTCCCCTCCTCTCCTCCCCTCCTCCCTCCTTGTCTCCTCTTCTCCCCTTCCCTCCTCTCTTCTTTGTCTCCCCTCTCCTCCTCTCCTCTGTCCTTGTGAATAATTGAAGCACATAGATCCCATTCACTTTTTATGAGAAAAACGTTGAACATTAAAAGATGACAGCAGCACTTCTCTGTGTCTCTATTTGTTTATCTCCAGCCCAATAAAAGTACCGGCAGTACTAAGAGTATTCAAAGTATTTGTAGTGTGTAAAGGACAGAGGCTCCTCTGCTCTAGGCCTTAGCTGCAGCTGTAGCAGCAGTAGTGGTATTTGTAGTATTTACTCATAGACTGTATATATATTTGTGGACATAGCTAACCCACTAGCCGCAATGTTCCAAACAGGAAGTGAGCATGGATGCGATTCAGCTCCATCGACCTTGGCTTCAATTCACTTTCTACTGAAAAAATATTGCCCCTCTCTGTAGCTGCTGCTGTCACACTCATCATTTTGGTCTTATGTTCATACTAACCCACTTTACATGATCCTGGGGTTTTTATTTTGCTATTTTGTTAGTGAATCAAGATATGAAGATTAATAACAGACCAGTCAGGTGCCTTCTTTCCCTCGCTCCTGGTTGCATTAGCAACAAGTTTGATTAACAGAGTTGCTAAGCATCCACTTCCTACTAAACCAGCGGAGCGGAGGGGAAGAGGCGTTACTTTCAACACCCTCACTCCTGATTGGCTCTTTGGTTGCTATGATACTTGTGGTCTAAGTTCTATATCATTTATAACTGCTAGCTTCGACGAGCTTCATTCGACTGGAGCTGAAAGCTATGGGTGACGTCACACTCACTTTGTCCACTTCTATTATACAGTCTATGTATTTACCTGATTGGGGCCCTGCTGCTCTGGGCTGTAGTAGTACCAGCAGTAGCAGCAGCAAGAGTAGCAGCAGCAGTATTCACAGTAGCAGTATTTGCAGTAGCAGTATTACCTGACTGGAGCCCCTCTGCTCTGGGCTGGTCTCAGCAGGACTGTGACTGTGGACTCGGTCTGGTTCAGAGGAGACTCCTGGTCGTACGCTGGCATCTGAGGAGCTGCACACATAACACATAACATATATCAAACATATATATAAAAGACTATGTACAGGTGTCCTCTCTGTGTGTCAGGTGTCCTCTATGTGTGTCAGATGCCCTCTCTGTGTGTTAGATGCCCTCTCTGTGAGTCAGATGCCCTCCCTCTGTCTCCATTGGGTCTTATACTGTGTTTTTAAGATTTCAATATCTCTCAGATGTGAATGCTCCTGAGTGAAGTGAGCCTAGTTCTGGTCTAGTCCTGGTTTAAACTCAGTTTACACCCGGTTTAGTCCTGGTTTAGACTCGGTTAGTCCTATTTTAGTCCCAGTTTAGTCCGGGTTTACCTGAGATCCTGGTGGTGACCTGCGTTGTGGCCGGCGCTCCGAAGCCTTTTATTGTGGAGGCTCTTATTGTGAAGGAGTAGGTGGAGCCAGGAAACAGCCCCGTGAACAGATGGCTCGTCTCATTGGCCGGTTTGAACACACGTCCGCTCTGATTGGTCAGATCGAACTCGGTGTCAAAGGAGCTCAGGGCCTTATATGAGATCTGCAATGACAGAAATGTGTCAGATGCCCTCCCATCCTCCTGTACCCCTGTATCTCTGTTTGTTAATGTAGAGGGGTGCATGATGGGAGTTTTTTTTTTTACCTCATATTGCCGTATAATCCCATACTTGTGCGTGGGCTCTCTCCAGCTCAGACTGATGTGCTGCTCGTAGCTGCTGCCCACGATGGAGTCCAGAGGCACCGCTCCAGGGACTGAGGGGCAGAACACAGGAGTCAAAGAGAGGTCAAAGAGAGGTCAAAGAGAGGTCAAAGAGAGGTCAGACGCTTGTGTGTTATAATCTATGACACCTGTGGACCATTGTGTTATAATTTTGACATTTTAAATCACAATATTCATGTAAAACGACTTAATAAAAGAAACAAGTCTGCTGTCTTAGAAAACTGCAGTGGCCTATGGGAGTCGTTGTAAACGTCGTACTCATCAGAACAAAGAGCCGTGTAGCTGCCCCTCCTGTGGATAGCTGCACATCACACTAGCGTGCAATGGATTTTTTTTTTTTTTCATTTGTGCCAAAATGACTCTGCGACGCTGCCGAATCCTACACCTATCACGGATTAAGAAACTGAAATTGAAGAAGGAAGAAAGTACAAAACAGAGGGCATGTATCGGAAACAATGAAAACGAGAGTTGATTTGCAATATGGCGTCTTGAAAATAAGCAATTAAAGATGACTCAAATATATTCAAATCAGTCCAAATACAGCTTCAGAGGGTAAATGAAGAGGGGAACAACCGTAGCATGGTTAAAAGCTCTGAAAAGTCCATTCTGCAGAATAGGTTTGATTTAAAGGAGAAATATTTTGTTGAATTTTGCAGAATTTTTGTGTTCTTAGTTCATTTGTGTATTTTCAGTGTGTGGTGTGCGTACCGTCCTGGTCCGTGTGTAGGGATGCACCGATACAATAATGGTATCAGATATCGAAGCCAAAATTAAATTTTTTACGGATCCGATATTGGTTCAAAGAAACGGGTTAAACGGATATCACATTTTAGTCGATGAATTGATGTAATTTACTGGACAGTGTTGGTGCAAAAACAAAACACCGGCCATCGGAATAGTTTTTAAAGCTGTTCTGTACATGATAAATAGTTACAAAACACATGTGGATTAATTTTTACCATACGCTGTTTGTATTTAAAAGAAATAAATTATATTTTCTGTCTCTGCACTGGTATCTGTTGATATCGGGTATCGACAGATACTTAAGACCGACATCGGTATTGAAACAGAAAAAGCCGGATCGGTGCGTCCATGTGCACCCTCAGCTCCTCGCTCTCCTTGTGCTGATGTTATTAGTGTGTGTGTGTGTTGTGTGTTCTTAGTATGTTCTTGGTCTGTTTTTAGCGTGTTTTATCCATACCGTCCTGGTCCGTGTGAACCCTCAGCTCCTCACTCTCCTTGCGTCCCTCGGGGTTACTCAGGACTAGTTTAAGGCTGATGTTGGTGAATGGTGGAAGGTTACGCAGGGTGTACTGAGGCAGAGAGCTCAGCGAATCAGAGACCAGCTGTTCTCGCTCCTCCTCCTTCAGCACCTCTCTGAGAAACAAGAGAAAAATACAAGAAAACAGAGCCAAATCAGTGTTTCATCTGGTTATAGTTTGTCATTTCTACAGTTAAAGGTCCATATGACTCTATTTTCTGATCTGTTCTAATGTTGTTTCCTCATCACAAACAGACCTGGAGTTGTGTTTTGTTTCATTCACATGTTTAATACACAAACCCTGCAGATTTAGTTTTTTTTCTCACATTGAAAACTCTCTGTTCCACCGTGTGATTTCATATGGTGATACAGAAAGCGCTCCACTGTGTTTTTAAACTCCATACACCTTCACTAGAATCATTTGGATAATTTCAGCCCGTGAGATCACAAGGTGGAACAGAGCATTTTTAGCCCTGGAGAAGTAGACGGACTGATAATAAAGTGTTACTCAAACATGTGCCAATGAAACAAAACACTCCTGGTATATTTTTGGGGAGGTAACAACATTATAACATGGCCTAAAGCTCACAAGAGTCAATTTTGTGTAATATAGAACCTTTAAATGATTTAGTCCTGTAGATGTTCCAAATGGACGTAAAAAATGGGAACTAGGATTGAGGTGTCGTGGTTCAATTCTCCCAGATTCCAGTGACACATCTGGAGAACTCTGTGTGTACTCTGATACCTGCTGCAGGTAACAGTACAGTCTGATTAGGAGCAGACCAAGAGAGGCGTTCAAGTGCACCGGGTAAGAAACAGACAGCCAAATATCAGACGTGTGTTTAGACGTTTACTCACTCATTTTGTGTGAGAGGCTAAACTGTGGCCTCTCCACTGAGCACGTGTTTTGTTTTGATCCGCTACGTTAAAGCAGAATAAATGACGTTCAGCAATAGAGCTCCCCCTGCTGTTCCCTCTAACAGATGATTCAAAGCCCCAAAAATACGTATTTAAGGGCCTTACAAATACATTTAAACTGGTAAAATGTTCCTTAATTCTGCTTTCAAGTGAAAGTGAAAACTATCAGAGCTTTAGTGTGTTTTTTTGCTGCACGGAGTATTCATGCAGTTTGTTTCATGTCTGAAAATCATGTAAATGTAAATGTTACTTATCTGTGTGGTTATATATGTGAAAATTGTTTTATTAGTAATTATAGCTACAAAGTTTTAATGCTTATGCTAACTTACTAGACACCCCTGAACGCCTCGTAGCCTCCTGTTCTATGACTTTTGACCTGCTGTAGACTGGGAACAGAGCCTCAGAGGTTTAATGTTCTCTGTGACTGTAAACGTAGGGACAGGAGGGACAGCATCTGACACACAAGAATACAGGAGGAAAAGTCTCACCTGTGTGCGCCGCTTGTGGGCCTGTAGTGGTACTGCAGGGTCAGGTTGTAGGAGTGACATCGTGTGACGTTGTACCCAAACTGCTCCCAGTGAATGGTGACCTCTTTGGACTGAACCTCGACCAATCGCAGCCTCCGAGGGCCATGCATCGGATCTGACGCAAACACACAAATATAAGACATAAGAACTTAAACAAGAAGGATTCAGAACATGACACAGGGAGGGCATCCAACACACAGGGAGGGCATCCAACACACAGGGAGGGCATCTGACACACAGGGAGAGCATCTGACCACAGGGAGAGCATCTGACACACAGGGAGGGCATCTGACACACAGGGAGAGCATCTGACGCACAGGGAGGGCATCTGACACACAGGGAGGGCATCTGATGCACAGGGAGGGCATTTGACTTAAAAGGAAGGGCATCTGACACACAATGGGTCGACCTCTTGGTGACAGAGGGCAGAAGCAGCTGTTGGGGCAGTTGTTCTGGCCTTTGTTTAAACATGCAGCATGTTTTGGAGCATGTGTTGAGGAGTGCGTGGTAGCATGTGTTGGAGTTATTCATGTCTCAGCTCTACAGACACACAGGAGACAGGGGACACGCAGGGACCCAAGGGTCTCTGCTCTAGTCTCTAGTGTCTGTTCTCTGGTCTCTGGTCTGGTCTCTGGTCTGGTCTCTGGTCTGGTCTCTGGTCTCTGGTCTGGTCTCTGGTCTGGTCTCTGGTCTCTGGTCTAGTCTCTAGTGTCGTTCTCTGGTCTCTGGTCTCTGGTCTCTGGTCTGGTCTCTGGTCTCTGGTCTCTGGTCTCTGGTCTCTGGTCTCTGGTCTGGTCTCTGGTCTCTGGTCTCTGTCTCTGGTCTCTGGTCTCTGGTCTCTGGTCTGGTCTCTGGTCTCTGGTCTCTGTCTCTGGTCTCTGTCTCTGGTCTCTTGTCTCTGGTCTCTGGTCTCTGGTCTCTGTCTCTGGTCTCTGGTCTGGTCTCTGGTCTGGTCTCTGGTCTGGTCTGGTCTCTGGTCTCTGGTCTCTGGTCTCTGGTCTGGTCTCTGGTCTGGTCTCTGGTCTGGTCTCTGGTCTCTGGTCTCTGGTCTCTGGTCTCTGGTCTGGTGTCTGGTGTCTGGTCTCTGGTCTGGGCTCCGGTCTTTAATTTCTGATCTCTGGTCTGCTTCCTGTCCATTCGATTTTTGGTTGCTATGACACTCGTGGTCAGAATTCCAAATATTGAGCTGGACTGGAGATTAGCCTCTATAAACGCTAGCTGAGGGTGATCCTTTAGTCCATGTCTTTATATGTCTTTATGGTCTATGTTCCTGATCTAAGTGTGACATTTGTGTGTCAGTCTGGAGATATTGTCAGACCTCCATGACTGCATAGATGTACCCCCAACCCTCTTACACCCCCACCCTCCAGTACCAGGACTAAACCAGGTCTGGAGCAGCTCTTACAGTGGCATTATTTAGTGATGAATAAATAATATTTCTGTAGGGAATAATGGCACTCAGGTTTGGGGGTCTAAAAGTCCCTGTCCCCGATCCAGTCCTTAGTCCAGGTCTCCTGAGGTCCTAAGTCTGGTCACTCTATCTTTGAGTGCAGGGGAGGGGGGGCCTTGGTATCTGTTCTGGTCTCTGGTCTGGCCTCTTTTCTGGCCTCTGTTCTGGTCTTTGGTCTCTAGTCTGGTCTCTGGCCTGGCCTCTGGTCTGGTCTCTGGTCTCTGGTCTCTGGCCTCTGGTTCCTGGTCTCTGGTCTGGTCTGGTCTCTAGCCTCTGATCTCTGGCTTCTGATCTCTGGTCTCTGGTCTGGTCTCTGGTCTCTGGCCTGGTCTCTGGCCCGGTCTCGTCTCTGGTCTGGTCTCTGGTCTGGTCTCTGGTTCCTGGTCTTTGGCTCCTGGTCTCTGGTTCCTGGTCTCTGGTCTGGTCAGGTCTCTAGCCTCTGATCTCTGGCTTCTGATCTCTGGTCTCTGGTCTGGTCTCTGGTCTGGTCTCTCGTCTCTCTGGTCTGGTGTCTCGTCTTTGGTCTCTGGTCTGGTCTCTGGTTCCTGGTCTGGTTTCTGGTCTCTGGTCTGGTTTCTGATCTGTTTGTAGTCTCAGTTTGCGACATCCATTAAAGTCATTCGTTCCTTTTAAACCTGGACAGATGAATATTTCAGCGTTGTCTTTTTGCGCCTTGGATTTTTCGCTCTGTCGGAGAAAGACTTTTATTTCCATCTGTTATTACGTTTGTTTCTATTTTTATTTACGGCACAAAACCATTAAACGCTTTTACTTAACTCACACGACACAGCGGACATTTTGTGACAAACTCTACAGCGCTTTAAACAGCCTCCATTTCTGTGTCTGTACTTTCTATTCTGGTTCAGTCCTGGTTTAGTCCTGGTCTAGTCCTGATTTAGTCCTGGTTTAGTCCTGGTCTAGTCCTGGTCTAGTCCTGATTTCATCCTGGTCTAGTCCTGGTTTAGTTCTGGTTTAGTCCTGGTTCTCCTGGAGCCTCTTCAGGACAGCTGCAGACTCTCAGCGTGTGAATAAAAATGATTTTTATAGAGTCTCATTTTATTTTTTCTGATTCCAACAGAGAAGAGGCAACATGAGGATTGGGACTAGACCAGGACTAAATCAAGATTAAACTAGGACTAAACCAAGACAGAACCATGACAAAACCATAGATAAACCAGAACTAAGCCAGGACTAAACCAGGTCCAAACCCGGTCTAAACCAGGTCTGATTCAGGTCTAAACCAGGTCTAAACCAGGACTAAACCAGGACTAAACCAGGTCTAAACCAGGTCTGAATCAGGACTAAACCCGGTCTAATACCAGGTCTAAGTCTCTTGGTGGTCTCTGTGTGTTGTTTGTGCGTTGAGACATGTTCAAACTCGTGGTCCAATCAGTGACCTCACAACTCCAGAATCCAACCAATCAGACGAGCACGAGCCTGAGGACAAGTCCAGACCAGAGACCGGGACCAGGACTCATTCCACAGAGCCACTGTCACTGCGCACTCCTCTGTCTCTCCTCTGTCTCTCATCTCCTCTCCCTCCTCCCTTTGCTTTTCCCCCTCTTCTCCACTCTCTCTCCTCTCTTCCCCTCTCTCTCTCTCCTCTCTTCCCCTCTCTCCTCCCTCCTCCTCTCCTCTCTTCTTCTCTCTTTCTTTGCGTGAGTGACAAGCATCCCTTGTTCATATTTCATGAGTTCACAGATGAATAAACGCAGCAGGTCTGATGTCGCCAGTCTAAATAAATAAATAAACAAAGATAAAAGTTTGTGTTTTTGCAGTCTGAATGTCTCTGTCTAAAGACTGCTCCAGAGACCAGACCCAGACCAGACAGACCAGAGACCCAGACCAGACCAGACCAGAGACCAGACCAGAGACCAGACCAGAGACCAGACCAGAGACCAGACCAGAGACCAGACCCAGACCAGAGACCAGACCAGAGACCAGAGACCAGACCAGAGACCAGACCAGAGACCAGAGACCAGAGACCAGAGACCAGAGAGCAGAGACCAGAAACCAGACCAGAGACCAGACCAGAGACCAGACCAGAGACCAGAGACCAGAGACCAGAGACCAGAAACCAGAAACCAGACCAGACCAGAGACCAGAGACCAGAGACCAGAGACCAGAGACCAGAGACCAGAGACCAGAGACCAGAGACCAGAGACCAGACCAGAGACCAGACCAGAGACCAGAGACCAGACCAGACCAGAGACCAGAGAGAGACCAGACCAGAGACCAGAGACCAGAGACCAGACCACGAGACCAGAGACCAGACCACCAGACCAGAGACCAGAGACCAGAGACCAGAGACCAGAGACCAGAGACCAGACCAGAGACCAGAGACCAGAGACCAGACCAGAGACCAGACCAGAGACCAGACCAGACCAGAGACCAGAGACCAGAGACCAGAGACCAGACCACCAGACCAGAGACCAGACCAGAGACCAGACCAGAGACCAGAGAGACCAGAGACCAGACCAGACCAGAGACCAGACCAGAGACCAGACCAGAGACCAGAGACCAGAGACCAGAGACAGAGACCAGACCAGAGACCAGAGAGACCAGAGACCAGAGACCAGAGACCAGACCAGAGACCAGACCAGAGACCAGACCAGAGACCAGAGACCAGAGACCAGAGACCAGAGACCAGAGACCAGAGACCAGAGACCAGAAACCAGACCAGAGACCAGAGACCAGAGACCAGAGACCAGAGACCAGAGACCAGAGACCAGAGACCAGAGACCAGAGACCAGAGACCAGAGACCAGAGACCAGAGACCAGAGACCAGACCAGAGACCACTGTTTTGATTGTTAAAATAGGGAATTAAAATTTTCACATAAACTTCCGTCTCATGGGCCATTTTTCCTAAAGTTTTGATGAAAAGTTCTTTTTTGTCTTTAAAACATAAACTATTTACAATGAAATGGGGAGAAGCAGGTGACCCCACACACGCTCACATCACTTCTGTTTGCATTAACGACTCAGCGTGTTGCCAGATCAAAGACGGATAACGGCTGATGAGTTGCAAAAAAGTTTCGCTGATTAGACAAAGTTGCAGAGGAGACTGATATATCGATTATCACATGTGCTGGGGCTGTCATGGTTAAAGAGTTTCCCGTGAGGTGACTTGACGTGGCTCAGCACCGCAGTGTGTGATGTGTGTGGTGTAGCACATAGGCCCATAATAGACCCATAATAACACATGTAAACTGGGGTTTCACTTGAAAAATTGTGATCTTAAACAACAGCCAGGCCTGAGTGACAGACATGTGTGCACAGGCTAGAAAAGTTCTCAGGAGTGGAACTCAGTACCTACTAACATTAGAGACATTCCCACATGCGATCTGTTCAAAAAACATGTAAAGAACTGGCTAATAACCCATCAAACCTGTGACCACTAGTTTATGTTGCTGTGTGCTCTAATGTACGGTGTGTTCTTCTGAGTGTGTGTGTCATGTACAGTATGTGTTCTTCTGAGTGTGTGTGTCATGTATAGTGTGTGTAATGGCTTTTATTGTTTGAGTGTATTCACTAGTTTGCCTGTACTGTTGATTATATTTTTGCACTGTTGTAAATATATTGCATAACTTTTATTGTTACACTTTAGGGTGACTTCTTCACCATCTGTCCAGGGACAGCAGATGAAAAATAGCCTTTCTGGCTAAATCTGGTACATTTACAGAAATGTTCACTGATGTGCACTGTCCCTGTCAAATAAACCAAATAAATAAATAAATAAATAAACACTTCTGTTCACTGAATGTAGTTTTAGAGATGAGTTACGAGGATATATTATTGTTTTATAACTCTGTCTAGCACTAAATTCTTGTGGGAGGAGCTTGTGGACACGTCACCATGGGCAGAGCGCGAGTTCTCGAGGACAAACTCCACGAGGTTTTAGCACTGCCCGATGAGTGGATTTACAATCAAGTCTGCCGCTCCTCCATAAAGCCTGTACACCCACGATAAACCCGTCTGCTCCAGACTCCAGCCCTGTGACTGGAGGAACATGCTAACGTTTAGCTTTAGCACCGACACAGCTTTTCTTAAAGGGGCGGAGCCTTTGTCCTCTCTCACCACTGTCATCCACTACAGTGTCTTTGCAGCTTAGAGCGACATATACATGAATTTGTTCATAATTGAACAGTAAAATTAGACTGGGGCGTGTGCATGGGGCCTTCTTAAAATGCAAAATGTGTTTCCCGGGTCACTTGGGCCTTTGTGTGGTGTGACTGATCATATGGCAGATATATGATCATCATATCATGAGCCGTATATTGAGTATTGTATCGTGAGCCGTATATTGAGTATTGTATCGTGAGCCGTACATTGAGTATTGTATGGTGAGCTGTATATTGGTCTCTGGTCTGGTCTCTGGACCTGATTTAATCCTAGTTTGGACCTGGTTTGGACCTGGTTTGGACCTGGTTTGGACCTGGTTTGGACCTGGTTTAGACCTGGTTTTAGACCTGGTTTGGGACCTGGTTTGGACCTGGTTTGGACCTGGTTTAGACCTGGTTTAGACCTAGTTTGGACCTGGTTTGGACCTGGTTTGGACCTGGTTTAGACCTGGTTTGGACCTGGTTTGGACCTGGTTTAGACCTGGTTTGGACCTGGTTTGGACCTGGCTTAGACCTGGTTTAGACCTGGTTTGGACCTGGCTTAGACCTGGTTTAGACCTGGTTTGGACCTGGTTTGGACCTAGTTGAGTGAGTTTATAGTGAGTATTGTATGGTGAGCTGTATATTGAGTATTGTACCGTGAGCCGTATATTGAGTATTGTACAGTGAGCCGTATATTGAGTATTGTACGGTGAGCCGTATATTGAGTATTGTACGGTGAGCCGTATATTGAGTATTGTACGGTGAGCCGTATATTGAGTATTGTACCGTGAGCCGTATATTGAACATTGTACGGTGAGCCATATATTGAGTATTGTATCGTGAGCCGTATATTGAGTATTGTATCGTGAGCCGTATATTGAGTATTGTATCGTGAGCCGTATATTGAGTATTGTATCGTGAGCCGTATATTGAGTATTGTATCGTGAGCTGTATATTGAGTATTGTACCGTGAGATATGTATCATCAGAGGGAGACTCACAGAGACGGCACCAGACAATCTGCCCCCTGTAGGCAGAGCACAGGCACTGCAGGGGGCAGTACATGGTCCTCACACTCTGCCCCCTGCAGGACAGGGGCAGCACACACCACAGTGTGTTAAATATGTATGTGTTTATATGTCTGAAACTGCTCTTCTCTGTCAGGACTTGCAGTATTTCACGATGCCATGTTCTCTTCAAACCCAGTTCCTCTTAAATCAACCTAATGTGACTAGTTTATAAGCTGGAATTAAATGAACCCTGGATCAAACCTTATAGAACGTATATTTGAGATGTGTTGTGGTGCATGTTTGTGTCTTCTCTTGGAGCAGACACAGTTATGGAGCTTTAAGTGTCTGAGCACAGAGGACATACAGTCCCACAGGAGGGAGACTCTTTAGTTTTTATATAAACTCATAAAGTTATAATTGAAAATTAAAATTTAAACAGAAACACAACAGACAAATGCTGCACCTTCAATTATTCATCTATTTTCCCCAAGAAACTAAAAATACTCAGAGAGATCTAACCCACAACCTCCTTACCAAGAGGAGGAGAGGCTAACCACTCTGCCACAGTGACACAGGGAGCATATGCACACTCCACTCAGAGAGATCAGGAATGTAACCCACAACCTCCTCACTGAGAGAAGGCTAACCACTCTGCCACAGTGCTGAAGGTGACACAGGAGTTTGACTTTTCCATTTTCTCGGGTTAAACTCTGAGTCGGAGGATTAAGGACTCATGTATTTTTAATGGAACTCACAGCGTTTCATTTCAGAAGCACAAATATGACAAACATCCTCCTCTGCTCACAGCAAAGTAACCCAGATCTAAACCAGGCCCAAACCAGATCTAAACCAGATCTACACCAGGTCCAAACCAGGTCGAAACAAGGCCCAAACCAGGACCAAACCAGGTCCAAGCTAGGACTAAACCAGGTCTAAACCAGGTCCAAACCAGGTCTAAACCAGGTCCAAACCAGGTCCAAAACAGGTCTAAACCAGGTCAAAACCAGGTCAAAACCAGGTCCAAACCAGGTCTAAACCAGGTCCAAACCAGGGCCAAACCAGATCTAAACCAGATGTAAACCAGGACTAAACCAGGATTAAACCAGGTCTAAACCAGGACTAAGCCGGGACTAAACCAGGTCTAAACCAGGTCCAAACCAGGTCCAAACTAGGACTAAATCAGGTCCAAACCATGTCCAAACCAGGTCTAAACCAGGTCCAAACCAGGTCCAAACCAGGTCTAAACCAGGTCCAAACAAGGCCCAAACCAGGTCCAACCAGATCTAAACCAGGCCCAAACCAGGTCTAAACCAGGTCTTAACAAGGCCAAAACCAGGTCCAAACCAGGATAAATCAGGACAAACCAGATTTAAACCAGATATAAACCAGGACTAAACCAGGATTAAACCAGGTCTAAACCAGGACTAAACCAGGGCTAAACCGGGACTAAACCAGGTCTAAACCAGGCCCAAACCAGATGTAAACCAGGTCCAAACCAGGTCTAAACCAGGTCTAAACCAGGACTAAACCAGGACTAAACCAAGGCTAAAACAGGTCTAAACCAGGTCTAAACCAGGACTAAACCAGGACTAAACCAAGGCTAAAACAGGACTAAGCCAGGTCTAAACCAGGACTAAACCAGTTCTAAACCAGGACTAAACCAGGACTAAACCAAGGCTAAAACAAGACTAAATCAGGTCTAAACCAGGTCTAAACCAGTTCTAAACCAGGACTAAACCAGGTCCAAACCAGGTCTAAACCAGGACTAAACCAGGTCTAAACCAGGTCTAAACCAGTTCTAAACCAGGACTAAACCAGGTCTAAACTAGGACTGAACCAGGTCTAAACCAGGACTAAACTAGGACTAAACCAGGACTAAACTAGGACTAAATCAGGACTAAACCAGGACTAAACCAGGACTAAACCAGGGATAAACCAGGACTAAACCAGGGCTAAACCAGGACTAAATCAGTTCTAAACTGGGTCTAAATCAGTTCTAAACCAGGACTAAACCGGGTCTAAACCGGGTCTCAACCAGGTCTTATTAGTCTCATGTTTTTCAGATTTATTTTAATGTTTTGTCTCAGAGCAACTCAGCAACGATTACATTCCATCAACAACACCTGCTCCCTCTGCTGCTTCCTAGACACTACCCCTAACTCCTAGCCCCTAGATCCTCATCTCCTCTCCTCCTTCCTTCTCTGCAGTCCTCTTTATTTCTCTTTCTATCACTGCTCCTCTTTGCTCCTTCCTCCTCCTCCTCGTTCCCTTGCCTGCTTCCTTCCTCTTCTCCTTATCTCCTTTCATCATTACCTCCTTGCCACCTTGTCTCCTCCTCCTTCCTTCTTTCCTTCCTCATCTCCTCCTTGTTCCCTCTCTCCTCGTACCCTGTGTCCTCGTCTCCTGTCTCTTCATTTCCTTGTCTCCTCCTTCCTCATCTCCTCCTCCTCTCTTCTCTCCTTGTCTCATCTCTTCTCATCTCCTGTCCTCCTTCCTCATCTCCTCATCAGCTCCTTGTTTCCTGGTGTCCTTTCCTCCTCTCCTTGTCTCCTCTCCTCTCCTCATACCCTCTCCTTTTCTCTTCTCTCCTTGATGCCTCGTCTCCTCTCTCCTCATCTCCTCTCCTCCCTCTTCCTCTCCTCATCAGCTCCTTGTTCCCTGGTCTCCTCTCATCCTCTCCTCGTCTCCTCGTCTCCTCTCCTCCCTCCTCGTCTTCTCGTCTCCTCATTAGCTCCTTGTTCCCGGTGGTAAAGTGCTTGATGCGTTCCATTATTTTGTAATTAGCCGAGCGCTAACGTCGCCAACGCTAATGACTGCAGCATTAACCCCCGACGGAGCTAACGCTAACAACAACAAATAATATACACAGGCAAGGAAGCAAGGAAGCAAGGAGGCGAAGAGGCAAGGAGAGAGGAGAGGAAAGCAGAGGAGAGGAGAAGATGAGGCAGGAGGAGACATGGAGAGAGAAGAGAGCATAGAGGAGACAAGGAGAGAGAAGACAAGGAGACAAAGAGAGAGGAGAGAGGAGATGAGGAGATGAGGAGAGAGCATAGAGGAGACAAGGAGAGAGAAGACAAGGAGATGAGGAGAGAGGAGAGAGAAGATGAGGAGATGAGGAGAGCTCACAGAGGAGTCAAGGAGAGAGAAGACAAGGAGACAAAGAGAGAGGAGAGAGGAGATGAGGAGACGAGGAGAGCTCACAGAGGAGACAAAGAGAGAGAAGACAAGGAGACGAGGAGAGAGGAGATGAGGAGATGAGAAGAGAGGAGAGAGGAGACAAGGAAGAGAGCAGAGAGAAGATAAGGAGATGAGAAGACGAGGAGAGAGGAGACAGCAGAGATGAGAGAGGAGAGAAAGAGAGAGAAGACATGGAGACGAGGAGAGAACAGAGGAGATGAGGAAACAAGGAGACAGCAAAGAGGAGACAAGGAGAGAGAAGACAAGGAGACGAGGAGAGAGCAGAGATGAAGAGAAAGCAGAGAGAAGACAAGGAGAGAGGAGATGAGGAGAGAGGAGACAAGGAGAGAGGAGAGAGGCCTTCTCCTCGCTTGATGCTCAGACTCTGGACTCTGTCACGCTGCTTTTATTTTCATTGAGTGACACAGGATCAAACTCCATCATACCAGCATGTATCATACACACACTTCTGCTCTGTGACTGGCCCACGTTAGTGTCTTCCTCTCCTCTGATTGGCCCTCACCCGCACATGTGGCCCCGCCCCGTTTGAGTGTAGTCTTTCTGCTCTGTGATTGGTTCATGTGAGTGTTTGGAGCGCTCTGATTGGTCGGGACTCACCTGCACACTTGGTCCTGGCCCTAAGAGCGGGTCCCGGGCTCCCTGTGCCGCCCTCTAGTGGCCGTGTAAGGAGCACAGAGATCTCGTACTCCGTGTCGGGGTCCAAGTGTCCGATTTTATGAGTGGGTTTGTCCACAGGAGTGGTGTCGATCAGCGAGCCGCCCACTGTGCTGTACTGAACCTGAGGAATAAACACCAAATACATAAAAGTACATCAAATATAATGTATTCTATATATTCAAACAAGTGTCTAAAACATGGTCTCATGTCTGAAATCCAGCTGTAGTCTCTAAATGTGTGAATAAAATATTATTAACTTTGAGCTTAAACATTACACAGAACATTAAACATCACATAAATATATTCACACAGCATAAATAACATCATTTATAATGCCAGGCTGGATGTGTGATGGAGTTGACATTTTGGGCTGACACAGTTGAAACATTTCATCTCCTGTTTCTTAACAAAAATGTCTCATGCACAAGAATCTCACATTATTCACCTCCTGAAATGGCCCCATAAACGATCACTTATGTTATGTGCACAGATCATGTGACACACTTCAGACGCTCCAATGTGTAACATCAACAATATCAAAATAAAGACACGGGAGAAGGAGAGGAGAGGGAGAAGAAGAGGAGAACACTGGAGGAGAAGAGGAGAGGGAGAAGAAGAGGAGAGGGAGGAGAAGAGGAGAACACGGGAGGAGAAGAGGAGAGGGAGAAGAAGAAGAAGAAGAGAAGAATTGGAGGAAACAGAGAGGGAGAAGAGGAGAGGGAGGGGAAGAGGAGAACAACACTGGAGGAGAAGAAGAAGAGGAGGAGAAAAACACTGGAGAAGAAGAGGAGAGGGAGAAGAAGAGAAGAACAACACTGGAGGAGAAGAGGAGAGGGAGAAGAAGAGGAGAGAAACACTGGAGGAGTAGAGGAGAGGGAGAAGAAGAGGAGAGAAACACTGGAGGAAAAGAGGAGAGGAAGAGGAGAGAAACACTGGAGGAAAAGAGGAGAGGAAGAGGAGAGAAACACTGGAGGAAAAGAGGAGAGGAGAAGAAGAGGAGGAGAGAAACACTGGAGGAGCAGAGGAGACGGAGAGGAAGAGGAGAAACAACACTGGAGGAGAAGAGGAGAGGGAGAGAAGAAGAGGAGAACAACACTGGAGGAGAGAAGAGGAGGGGGAAGAAGAAGAGAGAAAAACACTGGAGGAGAAGAAGAGAGGGAGAAGAAGAGGAGGGAAACACTGGAGGAGAAGAGGAGAGGGAGAAGAAGAGGAGAGAAACACTGGAGGAGAAGAGGAGAGGGAGAAGAAGAGGAGAGAAACACTGGAGAAGAAGAGGAGAGGGAGAAGAAGAGGAGAGAAACACTGGAGGAGCAGAGGAGACGGAGAGGAAGAGGAGAACAACACTGGAGGAGAAGAGGAGAGGGAGAAGAAGAGGAGAACAACACTGGAGGAGAAGAGGAGAGGGAGAAGAAGAGGAGAACAACACTGGAGGAGCAGAGGAGAGGGAGAAGAAGAGGAGAACAACACTGGAGGAGAAGAGGAGAGGGAGGGGAAGAGGAGAATAACACTGGAGGAGAAGAGGAGAGGGAGAAGAAGAGGAGAACAACACTGGAGGAGAAGAAGAGGAGAAGAAAAACACTGGAGAAGAAGAGGAGAGGGAGAAGAAGAGGAGAACAACACTGGAGGAGAAGAGGAGAGGGAGAAGAAGAGGAGATAAACACTGGAGGAGTAGAGGAGAGGGAGAAGAAGAGGAGAGAAACACTGGAGGAGAAGAGGAGAGGGAGAAGAAGAGGAGAGAAACACTGGAGAAGAAGAGGAGAGGGAGAAGAAGAGGAGAGAAACACTGGAGGAGAAGAGGAGAGGGAGAAGAAGAGGAAAGGGAGAAGAAGAGAACAACACTGGAGGAGAAGAAGAGAGGGAGAAGAAGAGGAGAGGGATAGTTTTGACACCGTTTCACCATAGACTTTGCATGTAAACTCGACCCCCTCCCTCACCTCCGTCTATAAGTGGACCGGAACCTCTCTAGTACTCACCTCCATCTCTTTTATGTGTACTTGCAGTATATAGTATTTATAGTATTTGCAGTATATTTGCAGTACTCACCTCCCTCTCTATGATCGGCCCGTCTCCGTTGATGGAGTTGGCGTTGAGCTGGATCCACAGGTAGGTGGCGCCGACGGCTGTGAGCTGAGGGGGTGCGATGGGTACGGGCGGCTCTGAGGGACAAAAGGGACCAAAGGCAAATCAAACAAACAGCAGCTATTATTCTGTTTTCTGTTTCTGCAGCTATTTTTCTGTTATTATCTTGATGAAGTTGAATATGTTATTTCCTGTTTGAACACAGGCAGCAGATACATACACATATGCACAGGTAATAACTGTCACCTAGCAACCACAATAAAAACGCCTTCGTTGTGCGGAACATGTCTCTACTTCCTATATTTTTGTACTTTTATCTCAACTTTTCTCTACAAACTGCCTCACAACTAAACTCAAACTATGATAAATATTTAGCACAGATACTACTCCACCAGACCAGGTCAGAACGAGACAAACATGAAGCCTGTCACGTGCACTTTAAGACGAAACTAAACACAATAAAAAACAGGAGCTCCTCACAGTGAACTCCCCTGGTGGCCTTCCGGGGTATTACAGAGTTAATTAATATTCGTGACCTTCAGCCAATCACAGCGCACCGTTATCCCATTACCCACAATCCCCAGCGGCTCTGCTCCAATTCCTCCTCCCACACCCTGACCCAGATCTGACCCAGATCGAAGACGGGGTCTGAACCAGGACTAAAGCAGGACTAAACCAGACTGAACCAAGACTAAACCAGGACTAAACCCAGACTGAACCAAGACTAAACCAGGACTAAAGCAGGACTTAACCAGACTGAACCAGGACTAAACCAGGACTAAACCCAGACTGAACCAAGACTGAACCAAGACTAAACCAGGACTAAACCCAGACTGAACCCAGACTAAACCCAGACTGAACCAGGACTAAGCAGGACTAAAGCAGGTCTAAAGCAGGACTAAAGCAGGTCTAAAGCAGGACTAAAGCAGGTCTAAAGCAGGTCTAAAGCAGGTCTAAAGCAGGTCTAAAGCAGGTCTAAAGCAGGACTAAAGCAGGCTTGTGTCCCTGCGCTCCGTCCTCCAGACCTCAGTGTGTGTAGACCTGAGTAAACAGTGTAAACAGTGTAATCTGTGTAATCTGTGTAAACGTGAGGAGTCTTGCAGCTGAATATTGATGAGTTTAATCTCAGGCTCGTTCTGTTTTCACCGATCAATCAACGATCAATAACTATCTCCCCAAACACCTGCTGCTCTGTACCACTGTGAGAACCAGGACTGAACCAGGACTGAACCAGGACTAAACCAGGACTAAACCAGGACTAAACCAGGACTGAACCAGGACTGAACCAGGACTAAACCAGGACTGAACCAGGACTGAACCAGGACTAAACCAGGACTGAACCAGGACTGAACCAGGACTGAACCGGGACTAAACCAGGACTGAACCAGGACTGAACCAGGACTGAACCAGGACTAAACCAGGATTAAACCAAGGCTAAACCAGGACTGAACCAGGACTAAACCAGGACTGAACCAGGACTGAACCAGGACTGAACCGGGACTAAACTGGGACTGAACCAGGACTGAACCAGGACTAAACTGGGACTAAACCAGGACTGAACCGGGACTGAACCAGGATCCTGGAGGGTTGTTCGATGTTTCAGGGGGTTGAGTACAGTGGTGTCTTTCTCAGACGGAGCTGGAGCCAGTTTTCTGTCTCATTATATTTTCTTTTTTACATGATGTATTTCATGTGGGACAAAAGTGTTAATCGTCGAGTTTGGAGCCTGAGCCTCAGAGTCTCAGACACAGATCCTCTCTGAGTGAAGATGAATCACTGCTCCACAAACGCCTCATTAAAAACCAGCGCGCTAAAGTCTCACACTACAAACG
>JAIEZT010000021.1:16822343-16839843 GCA_019594935.1 Periophthalmus modestus
ATACAAGGAGCAGAAGTGTCGGGCCCAAGAACAGGTTAGACAGGGATTCAAACCCTCACATGTCACTCGTCATCTACATTTAGTCCTGGTTCAGTCCTGGTTTAGTCCTGGTGTAGTCCAGGTTTAGAACTACTTTAGTCCTGGTTCGGTCTTGGTTTAGACCTGCTTTAGTCCTGGTTCAGTCCTGGTTCAGTCCTGGTTTAGTCCTGGTTCAGTCCTGGTTCAGTCCTGGTTTAGACCTGCTTTACTCCTGGTTTAGACCTGCTTTAGTCCCGGTTCAGTTCTCTTATCGTCCAGTGTGATTTCTGTGAGTTTTAAGCGTGTCCTTCTGACTGAGGGTCTGACCTTCGGCCAATTCAATCAAAACAAACCTTTTTATCCAATTAGAGCGCAGATTACAAACCTCGTTATCCAATTAGAGCGCGGGACACGGCGGGGGGCGGGCTCATTACTCTAAGTATTTGTGCGACCTGTAGCTTCAGTTTGAGAGAGAGAGGAGGACTCTGACCTCAGTCTCTGTGAATGACGATGTACAACTCTAATCAACAAATGTGATCGGCCAATTTGAGAAGATATCGGCCGTAGATCAAAGGGCCGATGTTACGCTGTTTTTATTTATGTTACAATGTTGTTTCCTCATCACAAATAGACCTGGAGTTGTGTTTTGTTTCATTCACACATGTTTAAATTATGAACAAGCACAAAGTCTGGTAATGGATACTCTGAATACTCTGAAAGATCTGTCCAGCATCACAAGCTCGCACTCTCAGTGGCTCTAAATGTCATCACAGAGGAGTGACAAAGTCGTCCCATACGAGATGATATTAACATGAGCCATTAACAAACTCTTCAAACTGTCCTGTAACTGACCCTGACCTCTCCTGACATGTTCAATGCCCCTGACCTCTCCTGACATGTTCAACGCCCCTGACCTCTCCTGACATGTTCAATGCCCCTGACCTCTCCTGACATGTTCAACGCCCCTGACCTCTCCTGACATGTTCAATGCCCCTGACCTCCCCTGACATGTTCAACGCCCCTGACCTCTCCTGATCATGTTCAATGCCCCTGACCTCTCCTGACATGTTCAACGCCCCTGACCTCTCCTGACATGTTCAATGCCCCTGACCTCCCTGACATGTTCAACGCCTCTGACCTCCTGATCATGTTCAATGCCCCTGACCTCTCCTGACTGTTCAACGCCCCTGACAACGCCTGATCTGTTCAATGCCCCTGACCTCCTGATCATGTTCAATGCCCCTGACCTCTCCTGATTATGTTCAACGCCCCTGACCTTTCCTGACATGTTCAATGCCCCTGACCTCCTGATCATGTTCAATGGCCATGACCTCTCCTGATTATGTTCAACGCCCCTGACCTCTCCTGACATGTTCAATGCCCCTGACCTCCTGATCATGTTCAATGCCCCTGACCTTTCCTGATTATGTTCAATGCCCCTGACCTCCTGATCATGTGCAATGCCCCTGACCTTTCCTGATTATGTTCAATGCCCCTGACCTCCTGATCATGTTCAATGCCCCTAACCTCTCCTGGCATGTTCAATGCCCCTGACCTCTCCTGACATGTTCAATGCCCCTGACCTCTCCTGACATGTTCAACGCCCCTGACCTCTCCTGACATGTTCAATGCCCCTGACCTCTCCTGATCATGTTCAAGGCATTTGACCTCTCCTGACATGTTCAATGCCCCTGACCTCTCCTGATCATGTTCAATGCCCCTGACCTCCTGATTATGTTCAAGTGCCCCTGACCTCTCCTGATTATGTTCAATGCCCCTGACCTCTCCTGATTATGTTCAATGCCCCTGACCTCCTGATTATGCTCAATGCATTTTCTCCATTTCAAGGCAAGTTTATGGATGAACAGGAAACCGCTTTTGCAAACCTTGAAATGTGGGCTGAATATATAAGTTACAGTAGTAGTAGTAATAGTAGTATCAGTAGTGTTGGTAGTAGCAGTAGTAGCTGTAGTATGTGTAGTATTTGTACTCACTGCATTGATGTCCTTGCAGAGTGATGTCTTTCAAAGCCACAACTCCTCTCTGCCCTCCGCTCACCGCCTCCAGGATCACCTTCAAAATAAAACACACAGTTTACATCAGCTTTTCAAAATAAAAGACACACTTTATATCAGCATTTCAAAATAAAAGACACACTTATAGACTAGCATTTCAAAACAAAAGACACACTTTATATCAGCATTTCAAAATAAAAGACACACTTATAGACTAGCATTTCAAAACAAAAGACACTTTATATCAGCATTTCAAAATAAAGCTCCAGACTGCCATAACCCCAGGAGTGAAAGTATTTCCTCTGCACAGATTCCTCAGGATCAGTAAATAAATGAAAGTCATAAATCTGGACCGGTCACATATCTGCCTCTGTCACACTATGAAATATTACTTCATAATTCACAATCAATACGCTGTCCTTTCAAAATAAAAGACATATGTCCTCTGGATCCTCCTGGGATAACTAACCCACAGATATGAGACTCAATACAAAATCAATCATTAATATCCACAGCCACAGAACTGATCTCGTGTCACAGTGATTATTGGAGCAAATCATCACAGTTCCTCAGAACAAAAACACAAAATGGATTTATTTGATTAAAACAGACGACATGGTTTGAGTCTGGGGCAGGAGTGAGGACTTGTCTGGAGTGAAAACACAACTAGCAAAATCACAATCACAATGTCCTCCACAAACAACCAAATCTCTTGTCTTCTTGTGCAAAATAACGTCTAACCCTGTACTTCAGATCTGTGCAAACATGTTCAGAAATGTGTCAGATGCTCTGCCTTTGAAAGCTGTGACAGGTGACGACCACAAGACCCATAACTGTATTTAAAACCTGTCTCTCAAACTTTATAAACTGATCATTTTGTGTTTTAAATTAGCTTTTTGGACCTAAAACAACCGCGCTGGATATTAATTAGCATGTAGCTGGTCAGCCTACGCGATCCCTCTTAATATTTGAATTTTTTTTTTAAGTCTCTGGGAAAAATGAATGGAAAATTTACTTCCGGCATCAGAGCAAACTTCCAAATGTAATACTAGAATACTTTGTTTGCCCGGGTGAACTGTACCCTTAAAAAAAACCCCAAAGTGTTTTAAAAGAGAAGAAACTGAAGTAGATGTTGTGGATACACTGAAGTCACAACATCTGACTCAACCAAACTCAACCAGACTAAACCAGACCAAACCAGACTCAACCAGACTCAACTAGACCAAACCAGACTCAACTAGACCAAACCAGACTCAATCAGACCAAACCAGACTCCACCAGACTAAACAAGACCAAACCAGACTCAACCAGACTCAACTAGACCAAACCAGACTCAACCAGACCAAACCAGACTCAACCAGACTCAAATCAAACTCAACCAGACTCAACTAGACCAAACCAGACTCAACCAGACCAAACCAGACTCAACCAGACTCAAACCAGACTCAACCAGAACTCAACCAGACCAAACCAGACTCAACCAGACTCAAACCAAACTCAACCAGACTCAACTAGACCAAACCAGACTCAACCAGACCAAACCAGACTCAACCAGACTCAAACCAGACTCAACCAGAACTCAACCAGACTCAACCAGACTCAACCAGAACTCAACTAGACTCAAACCAGACTCAACCAGACTCAAACCAGACTCAACCAGAACTCAACTAGACCAAACCAGAGTCAACCAGATCAAACCAGACCAAACCAGACTCAACCAGACCAAACCAGACTCAACCAAACTCAACCAGACTCCACCTGACTCAACCAGACTCAACCAGACTCACTAGACCAAACCAGACTCAACCAGATCAAACCAGGCTCAACCAAACTCAACCAGACTCAACCAGACCAAACCAGACTCAACCAGACTCACATCAGACCCAATCAGACTAAATCAGACTCAACCAAACTCAACCAGACCAAACCAGACTCAACCAGGCCAAACCAGACTCAACCAGACTCAACCAAACTCAACCAGACCAAACCAGACTCACACCAGACGCAATCAGGCTAAATCAGACTCAACCAGACTCAACCAGACTCAACCAGACTCAACCAGACTCAACCTGACTCAACAAGACCAAACAAAACTCAGCCAGACCAAACCAGACTCAATCAGACTCAACCAAACTCAACCAGACTCAACCAGACCAAACCAGATTCACACCAGACCCAATCAGACTAAAGCAGATTCAACCAGACTCAACCAGACTCAACCAAACTCAACCACACTCAACCAGACTCAACCAGACTCAACCTGACTCAACCAGACTCAACTAGACCAAACCAGACTCAACCAGACTCAACCAGACCAAATCAGACTCAACCAGACCAAACCAGACTCAACCAGACTCAACCAGACCAAACCAGACTCAACCAGACTCAACCAAACTCAACCAGACTCAACCAGACCAAACCAGACTCACACCAGACCCAATCAGACTAAATCAGACTCAACCAGGCTCAACCAAACTCAACCAGACTCAACTAGACCAAACCAGACTCAACCAGACCAAACCAGACTCAACCAGACTCAACCAAACTCAACCAGACCAAACCAGACTCAACCAGACTCAATCAGACTCAATCAGATTCAACCAGACCAAACCAGACTGAACTAGACCAAACCAGACTCAACAAGACTCAACTAGACCAAACCAGACTCAACTAGACCAAACCAGACTCAACCAGACTCAACCAGATTCAATCAGACTCAACCAGACCAAACCAGACTGAACTAGACCAAACCAAACTCAACCAGACTCAACTAGACCAAACCAGACTCAACCAGACTCAACCAGCCTTAACCAGACCATTCCCCTTCCGGCCCGCACCACTGGTTTAGCAGGGAGTGGGTGCTTAGCAACGCTGTCAATCAAACCTGTTGCTAACGCTAGCAGGAGCGACCTCGGGTAAAGAGAGCACCTGAATTACAGAGACAATAGTGAAATAAAAACCCCAGGATCATGTAGAGCGTGTTAGTGCGAACATTTTAACACCGTGCGAACATTTTAACACCTGACATCCACCTTATTGGGGAAGTTGCTGTGGCTCCATCATCGTCACTGGGGTTGCTTTGATACTTTGCAGTGACATCACGCTGGGGGTGTTCTACATGTTTCTCCATGGTGGATTGTTCAATAGCTACCATGGAGGCACAATGCGCACATTAGCAAGCACTGTCGAATATGTCTTAAAATAGTCTGAAAACTGAAGAAAAAGTACAAAACAATTTCAAACAGCACATTTTCATTTTCCTGTGATCAGTCGAGCTCATGGTCCTGTTTATGAGTTCGATTTTACACAGAAAGGTGAGAGTGACTGAAAAACTGTTGGCTAATGCTAGCTAGCTTGTGAATTTTATTTCAGAAGAACTTGTTTAAAAGCACAAGTGTGTTTGTTAATGCGTATATTGTGTCACCATGGTAACTGCTAAACATTCCACCATAGACACACATGCGGAAAACCATTCTGATGTCACTGCAAAGTATCAATTATTATGTGTATACTTTCAACAGCCACTTGGACAAAAACTAAATGTTGGTCTCTGCTGGAGAATTAGGGCCTATAGAAAATAAACTGGAAAGTGTCAATGCCATATATCAGCAAACTCAAATATCAGTCGAACCAGACTAAACCAAACTCGACTAAACTGAACCAGACTAAACCAAACCAGACTAAACTGAACCAGACTACACCAAACCCGACTAAACTGAACCTGACTAAACCAAACCCAACTAAACTGAACCAGACTAATCTGAACCAGACGAAACCAAACCCAATGAAACTGAACCAGACTGAACCAAACCAGACTAAACTGAACCAGACTAAACCAAGCCCGACTAAACTGAACCAAACTAAACCAAACCCAACTAAACTGAACCAGACTAAACCAAACCCAATGAAACTGAACCAGACTAAACCAAACCCGACTAAACTGAACCTGACTACACCAAACCCGACTAAACTGAACCAGACTAAACCAAACCAGACTAAACCAAGCCCGACTAAACTGAACCAGACTAAACCAATCCCGACTAAACTGAACCAGACTAAACCAAACCCAACTAAACTGAACCAGACTAAACCAAACCCAACTAAACTGAACCAGACTAAACCAAACCCAATGAAACTGAACCAGACTAAACCAAACCCGACTAAACTGAACCAGACTAAACCAAACCCGACTAAACTGAACCTGACTAAACCAAACCCGACTAAACTGAACCAGACTAAACCAAGCCCGACTAAACTGAACCAGACTAAACCAATCCCGACTAAACTGAACCAGACTAAACCAAACCTGACTAAACCAAACCCGACTAAACTGAACCAGACTAAACCAAACCCGACTAAACTGAACCAGACTAAACCAAACCATAAAATAAAAGAGACCAAATAAAATGCTTGGATGGAAGGAGTTAGATCAGAAGGTTTAATGTGAGATGCTGTCATCTCCCATGTAAACACACCCTCCCTTCTCTCACACACACTCCTGCCCCCACCCAACTACTGTGTGTGTATATGTGTGTGTGTGTGTGTGTGTGTGTGTGTGTGTGTGTGTGTGTGTGTGTGTGAGTACATGTGTATGCGCCGCGTGAGATGCGTTTTGTGTGTGTGTGTGTTTGTGTGTGTGTTACGTGTGTGTGGTGGAGTAAAAGCCTCTGCTTTTGATTCAGAGCAGACTCTCTACAACAAACATTTGTATATCCTCCAAGAGATGCACCAGTACGTGCACAGAGACAGGGACTAAACCAGGACTGAACCAGGACTAGACCAGGACTAGACCAGGACTGAACCAGGACTGAACCAGGACTGAACCAGGACTAGACCAGGACTAGACCAGGACTAGACCAGGACTAAACCAGGACTAAACCAGTACTAAACCAGGACTAGACGAGGACTAGACCAGCAGTAAACCAGGACTAAACCAGGACCGAACCAGGACTAAACCAGGACTAAACCAGGACTGAACCAGGATTGGACCAGGACTGAACCAGGACTAAACCAGGACTAAACCAGTACTAAACCAGGACTAGACGAGGACTAGACCAGCAGTAAACCAGGACTAAACCAGGACCGAACCAGGACTAAACCAGGACTAAACCAGGACTGAACCAGGATTGGACCAGGACTGAACCAGGACTAAACCAGGACTAAATCTTTAAATGAAGACTGGAACATGGCTAAAGCAGGACTTAGCCAGAGTCTCAACCTCAACTACAGCAGGACTAAACTAGGACATAAATGTGGACTAAAGCAGGACTGCACCAGGGCTAAAGAGGAGGCTCAGAGGGGGCTGCACTGAGCACGTGCAGAGTCTTATGAAGAAGCCCTGATTGAAACAAAAGCCAATCACAAACCTCCATAATTACACACATCCCATAATACTGCACACAGGTGAAGTTTGTTAGAGTCGCCATGACAACCAGAGGCGTAATGAGGCACATGCACGCTCACATGCACACTCACATGCATGAGCACACACACAGTCACAGTAAAGAAACATGTATAGTCCTGATCCAGTCCTGGTCCAGTCCTGGTCCAGTCCTGGTCCAGTCCTTGGTTCAGTCCTTGGTCCAGTCCTTGGTTCAGTCCATGGTTCAGACCTCATGTAGTCTTACTTAGTCACTGTTTGAATGCAGACATATAAAAAGTTAAGTTCTTGTAAATTTCAGCATAAACTTTTCTAAGACAAAGAATCTCAAACAGGAAACTGAAAAAAGAATGACAGGAAGTGGAACTGGGGCAGAGGGAGGTACTTCCTGTGTGACTGACCCCAGATAAATGTGTGACAAACGCTAATGCCAAGCTTGAGTCATTACCAAATCTGCGTGAGTCGTGACAGTGTTTAGCCCGTCTCTAGTTTAACTCTGTCTCCAGAAACAGATCTGTGTTATGTATCAGCTTAGTTCATTTAAAGCTCCTATATTAGGCAAAACTGAAGCTTGTAGCTTTAAGCCTTGTTCTAACGCTGTTCCCTCCTCAAAAACAGACCTGGAGTTGTGTTTTGTTTCATTCACACATGTTTGAATAACACTTTATTATGTGTCTGTCTACATCTCCAAAGCTCAAGCTGTTCCACCTCGTGATGTCATTCAGTGGTAGTTTTCGAGTTAACATCTATGTTTTACTTTTATTTCAATAGAGATTGACAATTCCAGGGCTGAAATCATCCAAATGATTCTTGTGAAGGTGTGTTAGTTTAAAAACACAGTGGAGCACTTCCTGTATCACCGCATGATGACATCACAAGGTGGAACAGAGTGTTTTCAGTTTGAGAAAAGAACTAAAAAAACACAGCCCCAGGTCTGTTTGTGATGAGGAAACAACATTAGAACAAAGATCAGAGAACAGAGAAATATGAGCCTTTAAGTGAAACAGAGTCCAGAGCAGCTGAACCGGTTTGGAACAAGATCTGAACAGGATTTGTCAGACCTTCATTTGTTACTGAAAAAGACTATAAACTTAAACAGATGCAGTGTTTGACATTTACTATGTATCGTGTATTTATTAGAAAGAACTAATTCTACTAATAAACAATATTAGACCAGGTCTAAACAGATCTACAGCAGGTCTACACAGGTCTAATGTCCAAAACACTCTGCACGACCACACGAGAGACACACTGCCTCAGGGAGAGCAGAGGAGCAGAGAGGAGCGGAGAGGAGGAGAGAGGAGGAGAGAGGACAGCAGAGGAGCAGAGAGGAGCGGAGAGGAGCAGAGAGGAAGAGAGAGGAGGAGAGAGGACAGCAGAGGAGCAGAGAGGAGCGGAGAGGAGCAGAGAGGAGAGCAGGGGAGTAGAGAGGAGGGGAGAGGAGGAGAGAGGAACAGGAGGAGGAGAGAGAAGAGGAGGAGCGAGGGAGAGGAGAGGAGCGGAGAGGAGCAGAGAGGAGTGAGGGGGGGCAGACAGGAATTGAGAGGAGCAAAGAGGAGCAGCGAGGTGCAGGGAGATGCAGGGAGGAGCAGGGAGGAGTGGAGAGGAGCAGGGCCTTGGAACGCCTTGGCGCTGGAGGACGTGTCGGGGGTGAGGGAGGTCTTTGAGTGCCTGCTGAGACTGCTGCCCCCTGACGCAGCACAGGGCACTTCGCTTACTGTCCAGCTACAAAATCCTCTCATAGTGTGTTTCAGGCGTAAACCAGGTCTAAACAGATCTAAACCAGGTCTAACCAGGTCTATCCAGGTCTAAACCAGATCTAATCAGGTCTAAACCAGGTCTAAACCAGGTCTATCCAGGTCTAAACCAGACCTAATTAGGAGGTCTAAACCAGATCTATCCAGGTCTAAACCAGGTCTAATCAGGTCTAAACCAGGTCTAAACCAGGTCTAAACCAGGTCTATCCAGGTCTAAACCAGGTCTAATCAGGTCTAAACCAGGTCTATCCAGGTCTAAACCAGGTCTAATCAGGTCTAAACCAGGTCTAAACCAGGTCTAAACCAGGTCTATCCAGGTCTAATCAGGTCTAAACCAGGTCTAAACCAGGTCTAAACCAGGTCTAACCAGGTCTATCCAGGTCTAAACCAGGTCTAATCAGGTCTAAACCAGGTCTAAACCAGGTCTATCCAGGTCTAAACCAGGTCTAATCAGGTCTAAACCAGGTCTAAACAGATCTAAACCAGGTCTAACCAGGTCTATCCAGGTCTATACCAGGTCTAATCAGGTCTAAACCAGGTCTAAACCAGGTCTATCCAGGTCTAATCAGGTCTAAACCAGGTCTAAACCAGGTCTAATCAGGTCTAAACTGAGTCTAAACCAGGTTTAAACCAGGTCTATCCAGGTCTAAACAGTCAGATTGCCTGTGTCAGTGGAGAGCTGTGTGCTCGTGGGGTGGAGCTTTTAAGCCGTGAGAGGCTCGGTCTAATGCATCTCCACATGAAGCGTTCAAATGAAATCTATAAAAACATCTGCAACAGTCACTTTAAAACCTGTACTGAACCAGGACTAAACCAGGACTGAACCAGGACTAAACCAGGACTGAACCAGGACTAAACCAGGACTAAACCAGGACTAAACCAGGACTGAACCAGGACTAAATCAGGTCTAAACCAGGACTAAACCAGGACTGAACCAGGACTAAAGCAGGACTGAAACAGGACTAAACCAGGACTGAACCAGGACTGAACCAGGACTGAACCAGGAGTAAACCAGGACTAAACCAGGACTAAATCAGGACTAAACCAGGACTAAATCAGGACTAAACCAGGACTAAACCAGGATTGAACTAGGACTGAACCAGGACTAAACCAGGACTAAATCAGGACTAAAACAGGACTAGACTAGGACTGAACTAGGACTGAACCAGGACTAAACCAGGACTAAATCAGGACTAAAACAGGACTAGACCAGGACTGAACCAGGAATTTCCAAAGAAGGGTGGTGCTTATATGACTCTATGGGAGATTCACTCACAAACTTGTCATATTAATGTTCTGCTTTAAAGCCCTTTCATCTGACAATAATCTTGTCTTTCTGAAGCTATTGTGAAAAAATAATTTGACTTTAGTTTATTCATCCTGACAGAGGGCGCACCCACACTAGACATTTTGAACCGCGCTGTGCTCAGGGACCATTACATGGAGTCCTATGGCCCACAGTCACACCTGCACAACAGAACCAAGACATTTCTGCTTCCAGAAGCTTCTGCAATATGTTTTAAACCTGCGGCTCGTTCATGAGAGTCGGGCTTGTTCACGTCGCTCACATGCTCGATCATGTAGTACCATGTGTCCGCTCTAACCAATCAGCGCTTGAGCTACAGCGGACAGAGCCCAGCCGAAACTAACGATTAAAAAGCAACAGAGTTTGAGCTGAGAAAAAGTTTATGATCTAAAAATTTGACCTTTGTGAAAGCTGTAGGTGCCCTGTCAGCCCCTCTCAGGCCCTGTCGGCCCTGTCGGCCCCAGTCGGCCCCTGTCGGCCCTGTCAGCCCTGTCATCCCCAGTCGGCCCCTGTCGGCCCCTCTCAGGCCCTGTCGGCCCCTCTCAGGCCCTGTCGGCCCCTCTCAGGCCCTATCGGCTCCTCTCAGGCCCTGTCGGCCCCTCTCAGGCCCTGTCGGCTCCTCTCAGGCCCTGTCAGCCCCTGTCAGCCCCTGTCAGGCCCTGTCAGGCCCTGTCAGGCCCTGTCAGGCCCCGTCAGCCCCTCTCAGGCCCTGTCAGCCCCTCTCAGGCCCTGTCAGCCCCTCTCAGGCCCTGTCAGCCCCTGTCAGGCCCTGTCACCCCCTGTGAGCCCCTGTCGGTCCCTCTCAGGCCCTGCCGGCCCCTCTCAGGCCCTGTCAGGCCCTGTCGGCCCCTCTCAGGCCCTGTCGGCTCCTCTCAGGCACTGTCGGCCCCTCTCAGGCCCTGCCGGCTCCTCTCAGGCCCTGTCGGCTCCTGTCGGCTCCTCTCAGGCCCTGTCGGCTCCTCTCAGGCCCTGTCGGCCCCTGTCTGCCCCTGTCGGCCCCTGTCAGGCCCTGTCAGCCCCAGTCAGGCCCTGTCAGCCAAACATGAGCTGTTTATGATTACATTGCACTCTACAAGAAAAATTCTTTCTGGGCAGAAGTTATTTTTTTGTTGTAGTACCAATGAGTGGCCACTAAAACAACTGGGGACAGTATAAGCGAGCAATACCATATCCAGTTATTTTATAGATCTGCTCGGGCAGAGCGAGCGCACCCAGACAAGAAGTTAAGCTTTGTGCTAGTTTTTGTTGATAAGTAATTACAGAGATATTAACCATAAACCAGGTCACACATAGATTCAGATTCTACCAGAAGCTATTGATACTTTGCAACTGATGTCATTAACATTCCCTGGGGGTGTGAAGCTAACTAGAGGTACTGCTCTGTCTGAAGCTCTTATTTGTGGAGTTAAACAAGTCCCTCTCAAATAACATTACAGCATTACAACAGTTTTCAGCGAGTCACTCTCACCTTTTCATTGAATATCAAACCCTAAACAGGACCATGAACACACGGACTGATCACAGGCTCCTGAAAATGTCTTTTTAAATACATTTAGCATTTTTTCTTGAGTTTTTAGACCATCTTAAAACTTTTAGACAGTGTTTGATAATGTGTGCGTTTTGTCTCCATGGTAACTGATGAACATCCCACCACAGATATACATGTAGAACACCCACAGTGTGATGTCACTGCAAAGTATCAACAGTGGCACTATTGGTACTCGTAGTAGAAGTTGTAGTAGTAGTAATAGTAGTAGTGGTACATGTTTGCGTACCTGGTAGTAGTTTGGCCAGAAGGTGGAGACGGCGAGCTCCAGAGGTTTCCAGGAGTGAAAGGACGGTCCAGATGAGTTAAACACAGGGATCCCCACAGGACTGGAGTTCTCTGAGTACACACAAGTACACGCTGAGTACACAACAAGTGCACACCGAGTACACAATTCACAGTACTACAGGAGAAGCACAAGTATTTACTTGTGGCGTATATGAGGTGTTGGGAAATAACTAAATGCATATTAAAAAATCATTTTGAGTAAGTGTATTCAACTTCAGGCAGGTCCAGACTGATGTGTATTTTGTGTGTGTGTATTTATAGTCTGGATAACAGTCTGGACCCCACTCCCTCTCTTGCATCTCAAACCAGAACCAAACACGACCGTCTAATCAGATTACTTAACGGAGCTCATTTACCATCATTTACAAACAAAGTGACGTTTCTTTGACCTCTGATAAACTGAGTTTAGAGCTCCACTCACTGACTCTACAGATGTTTTTCATATTTTTGTCATTTTTTCGAGAATTTTGGGGTTCAAACTGCACAGTGTTAGTGACAAAAGTCCCTGTTGTGGTGAGTGTGTGTGATTTTCTTTCAGTGATAAAACATGTAGTAGTACTGTATTAATAGTACTAACCTGTCACATATACATTCATAGCAGTAATACTGTAGTAGTAGTAGTAGTAGTAGTAGTAGTAGTACCTGTGACATATACATTCATAGTAGTAGTACTGTAGTAGTTGAAGCTGATGCAGTGGGTGTCGTTCTCCTTCAGCACAGGTAACAGCACCTGAGCTCTCTGACCAATGAGACGGCCCGAAGTGTTGGCCACCAAGAACGGGGCGGAGCCTGAGGAGGAGACATGAAGTACAGGTTAAAACTCCAACAAGACTTTAAAAACACAGAGGTTTTGACTTGGTTTAGTGCTGGTTTAGTGCTGGTTTAGTGCTGGGTTAGTCCTGGTTCAGACCTGGTTTAGTCCTGGTTTAGTCCTGGTTCAGCCCTAGTTCACTCCTGATTTAGTCCTGTTTACAGACTGCGGTTTGTTTTTAATTACCGTATAATTTATTTTCTCTTTGACCTTTATTTGGCTCAGATCTCTAGAGAATCATAATCTCACACAACCAGAAACACACAGAACCGTCCTGGTTCTGTGTGTTTCTGGTTGTGTGAGATTATGAAGCAGAACTAAACCAGAACTGAAACAGGACTGAACCAGGACTAAACCAGGACTGAACCAGGTCTAAGCCAGGACTAAACCAGGACTAAACCAGGACTGAACCAGGACTAAACCAGGACTAAACCAGGACTGAACCAGGACTAAACCAGGACTGAACCAGGACTAAACCAGGTCTAAACCAGGACTGAACCAGGACTAAACCAGGACTGAACCAGGTACTGAAGCAGGACTGTTTTAGTCCTGCTTTAGTCCTGGTTTGATCTGGTTTGGTCTGGTTGTTTGGAGCGTGCTCAGAGGAGACGCTGTGGTCACGCTGATAAACTCGTTAGCTCCAATTAACAGAGCGCTCAGAAGAATCACCTCAGTAAATACACAAATACAACACACACGCACGCTCCTCACACACACACAGGACAGATCAGACACGTGCACGTCCCTCTCACACACACATACTCACTTAGAACACTTTTGGGGTCACCCCCATCCCTCTTCAGGGACGGTCCTTTCTGAATCTGAAATTCCGTCAGAGTCACTGTGACTCTCCAGATTCACAAAACCACCTCAGATTTGACTTTTAAGCAGCTTGTGTCCCATGAGTATTTAAACATTCGCACTGGGGACGAAGAATTTTTATGTCACTTTTGAGCACGTCTATGTACATAAACTTATAAATGTCACTTTGAGGTCTACATTTTGTTTGTCCTATACAATATGCAAATGTGTTACACACAACAAACCATCATTTATATAAACCAAGTTCAGAATAATGACAAACACTTGACATTTTTAATAAGAAGCATTTATAACCAATGGAGTCATGTGCACACAGCTTTATGTGGACAGCAGATCATTAACAGAAGAACAGTTTGGTAAAACGTGAGTGAAGAAACCGTGCACAAGTGGTCTGAGGTAGTTAGGTATCAGTTGTTGTATAGCAAAGTTTAAAGTAAACTAAACACAAAAGCCTTAAGCAGATTTGCTTGTTCATTGTGTCTTCATAAATCCATGTGGCCATTATCAGTTACATGTGATCCTTTTTGAGTTTAGCCTGATTTCAGATCGTGGTTTGTGAACATGACAATGGTGTTTTACCTCTGACTTAAATCACACAGGGGACCAGTATTTAGGTGAATTTGTACTTGTCTGTTGACAGATATTTGTGTGAGTCTCCTCCTCTGTTGTGTGATCCCATTGATGTTGTTTCTCTTTCTTTATGATGAGTCAAACAGTCTTCATGATGTTGCTTCAGTTCAGCCAGGCCTAAAACAAGAGGTTTATTAAACCTGTTGAAAATGATAGAGTTGTACCAGGTGAACATGCACTGCAGCTTTTAGAAGCCTGTGGCCCGACCTCTCACCTCTGATATTGATATTTCATTTATATATGAAATATTTATACATGTGTAGACTGGCCCAATCAAGGCAGACATTGTTTAATTATTGTTGTTGGCACTCAGTATTGAGACTCACCTGTGGTTTGTTGATGTCTGTGGTCTCATCATTAACCATATCAGTCCAAAGGAGACAAACTGGGGACAGCTAACCTTCCCAGTTTACAAGAGTAGTACAGACAGGGCAAGACTTTTGGGGACATTGCAAATTAGCCTTTGTTATAAATGTTTTATTATATTACACATCTAATGCACATGTTCCTATCAAATTGTACACACCTACACACTCGAACGGAGACAAACGTGGGACAGTCAGTCACATGAATTTATGAGATAAAATCCTTAAACATACATTTGGACTATATCTTAGACACTTAAGTTATTTGTAAAACAAAGCCTCATGTCATTTTGCTCATTGTAGCTGTGGGCTCATGTCAGGTGCTGATCTGCTGCAGAGAAAGAGACACACTTCATCAGAGGAATTATCTGAAGAGGTGCATACTGTATAATTACTACCAAATGGAGTCATAGTGTGTCACGGTGCACAAGTAAAAATGTATTTTTTATGTGTTGTAAATGCACAGTGAAACAAGCAAAAACTGATCTTCTGCTTGTATTTGAAATATTTATACATGTGTAGACTGGCCCAATCAAGGCAGACTTGGGTTAATTATTGTTATTGGCGCTTAGCATTGAGACTCATACCTGTGGTTTGTTGATGTCTGTGGTCCCATCATTAACAATATCAATGAGGAACCTCTCTGAAACATAATGAGAACACATTTATTCATGTGCTAATATCAGCCAGCTTTAAGCTGATTAAAATAAAATCTATAATGACACTGCCATTTTTCATCAAGACTTTTGGGGACACTGTACACACTTACACACTCAAATGGAGACAAACTGAGGACAGCTGTTTCTTCAAACCATTAACATTAATAATATTGATATAAAAGGACTTTTGGGGACTGCGTACCTCCACACTCATATGGGGACTAACCAGGGACAGTCACTGAAGTGGCCTGTCTACAGTCCAGTACACAGAGGCACAAAGATGCACTATGCACCATGTCTGCACATTGTAACTGATTAAATGAACATTATTCAGATATTACTAGACTAAAGTAGACATGCAATCAAAATAAATACATAAACACTGTTTTATCTTCATTGATCATGTAAATTGTGAGTGTACAAAGTCCCTGAGCCTGTAAAACAGCTCATGCAAAAAACCTCACATGGTTTTAAACATGTAGGTAACTTCAAAGTACATAAAAAAGCTAGCCTAGCTTTAAAGGGTAGCTTATCTGAGCTACTGTAGCCTAGCTTAACTTTTTGTCCAGTTGTCTGAATTGAATTTATTTTCTCTGGAACCTGGACGATTGAGGGATTACATATATATCAGTCTGAATTTGGATCATGAAAAGTAGATCCATATTTGCCTTGCATTATTTATTTTCGCCACATTGTACCTGTGGTACAGTATGTGGTGCTAGCTGTACCTGTGGTACAGTATGTGGTGCTAGCTGTACCTGTGGTACAGTATGTGGTGCTAGCTGTACCTGTGGTACAGTATATTGTGCTAGCTGTACCTGTGGTACAGTATGTGGTGCTAGCTGTACCTGTGGTACAGTATGTGGTGCTAGCTGTACCTGTGGTACAGTATGTGGTGCTAGCTGTACCTGTGGTACAGTATGTGTGCTGCTGTACCTGTGGTACAGTATGTGGTGCTAGCTGTGGTACAGTATGTGGTGCTAGCTGCTACAGTAGCTAGCTAGAAGACCCACACTTAAACACATGGAGAGTGAAACTGAAGTTTGCAAACAAAGCAAAAGCAGCTACAAAAAGTCCCCTCAATCAATGACTTGCTACTCAAATAAAGATTAGATTTTTTTAGCCTTTATTTAAACAAAATATTAAAGTTTTCTTACCTTGAGGTGGTACAGTGGTTCTTGGCACTGCAGTTGTGAGCTCAGGTTTAATTAGAAGAAGCAAACCTCGTGCCAGTGATGTTGTTTTCAGTCTTCTGTCTTTCCATGATAGTCCTGCCCCTTGTGTTGCCGTGTTCAACAAAAAAGGCCTATAAACGTGGGACCTGGGGTCCCGGGGCATTAAGCCCAGGACTGTGACACGTTTGAAGATAAAATATAATAATACAATACAAAACTAATAATAATAATAATAATAAAAATAATATGACCTATTATTAAATTTAATAACAGGTCTAACGATAATGTATCATGTATCAATGTATCAGGAGAAACTGTGTTATTTTAAGTATACAATTCTAAAGTTTTTGATGGGACAAACCGCACTACTAAAATAAACATCTTCACTGAAATGTGATGTTATACATCATTTGAACTTCTGACTTATTATAATGTCACGGAGGTGGACGATAAGGCATCCTTGGAATCACAGAGACAAAATAAATGAAATGGTCATATTTATCCAATGATTTGTACTATAAAGTTATTTTCTATTTAACTTTGCAATTTTATTCTTTTTTTTTACTCAAAATCACTGATTTTTTACATTTACCGTTGAAATCCTGAGAACAGACGCGCGGTGAGGCACCGGCCATTCGTGCCTCACATGGACTGACTGTGCTGTAGCTCAGCAGTGACGCTGCTGCTTTAAGGCTGTGAAAAGGTGAGGCAAGCAGTTACCCTGCCTC
>JAIEZT010000021.1:16849843-16979843 GCA_019594935.1 Periophthalmus modestus
CACATGATGACATCGCAAGGTGGAACAGAGTCTTTTCAGTTTGAGAGAAGAACTCAGCCTAAATCTGTAGGATGTGTGTGTTAAACATGAATAAAACAAAACAATCCAATAGAGTTATATGGGCCTTGAACATCTCTGTAACGACTGATCCACGTGAAACAAAAACTGGCACAAAGTTCATCGTCTTCTCTGTGTACATAAATGTAGGGACTTTTCTACTGTTTGTCTGAGGAGGTGAACACAGACAGGACGTGATGTACGTCCTGTTTCCTGTTCAGCCCTGGACCCTCCCAGACCCGACGTGTCTGAACATCGAGAAACACAGAGGAAGCAGAGAGCACAGACTGAAGCACTGAAGAATCACAGAGGAAACAGAGACTGAAGCACTGAAGAATCACAGAGGAAACAGAGACTGAAGCACTGAAGAATCACAGAGAAAACAGAGACTGAAGCACTGAAGAATCACAGAGGAAACAGAGACTGAAGCACTGAAGAATCACAGAGGAAACAGAGACTGAAGCACTGAAGAATCACAGAGGAAACACAGACTGAAGCACTGAAGAATCACAGAGGAAACACAGACCGAAGCACTGAAGAATCACAGAGGAAACAGAGACTGAAGCACTGAAGAATCACAGAGGAAACAGAGACTGAAGCACTGAAGAATCACAGAGGAAACACAGACTGAAGCACTGAAGAATCACAGAGGAAACACACACCGAAGCACTGAAGAATCACAGAGGAAACAGAGACCGAAGCACTGAAGAATCACAGAGGAAACACAGACTGAAGCACTGAAGAATCACAGAGGAAACAGAGACTGAAGCACTGAAGAATCACAGAGGAAACAGAGACTGAAGCACTGAAGAATCACAGAGGAAACACAGACTGAAGCACTGAAGAATCACAGAGAAACACAGACTGAAGCACTGAAGAATCACAGAGGAAACACAGACTGAAGCACTGAAGAATCACAGAGGAAACACAGACTGAAGCACTGAAGAATCACAGAGGAAACACAGACTGAAGCACTGAAGAATCACAGAGGAAACAAAGACTGAAGCACTGAAGAATCACAGAGGAAACACAGACTGAAGCACTGAAGAATCACAGAGGAAACACAGACTGAAGCACTGAAGAATCACAGAGGAAACAGAGACTGAAGCACTGAAGAATCACAGAGGAAACACAGACTGAAGCACTGAAGAATCACAGATTTTACACAACAGTGTGTGTCATTCTTACACTGATGAGACGATACAGTGACTTTTGAGACGGGCGTACAGACTGTGACTCTGTTCTTAAAGCAGACGTCTCACTGGTGATGCACCGACTCGTTTTCACTTCTGATACTGATATTGATATTATGGCTTTAAGTATCTGCTGACTCCTGAGATCAGCTGATACCAGAGCTGAGACTGAACACAGCCTTTATTTCCTTAAAACAAAAATAAAATAAGAAAAAACTTACCCAAATGTGTTCTGTATCTGTTTATCTCTGGAGTAACGACAGAACAACTTTGTGTAAATAAAAGTTCAAACATTATGAGACCTTCTGGGCAAATATCAGTAAATCTTATCATATCACATTATATCCCCAACCAGGATATTCGATACTGATATTCGATACTGATATTCGATGCCAGCACTGGGTCTTTGTGGCTAAATATTTGTTATGGTTCATTTCAGGAAGTGAATCTGTGACACTGATTCTAGTTTGCAGAAAACACTCAGCACATGAGCTTTAAGTCAGTTTAAACTGTGCTTGTTATAATCTCTAAAATCTAATTTTAAAATCACAATATTTATCTAAAACGACTTAATAACAGAAACAAATCCACTGATTTCCATGTGAGAAAACTGTGGTGCTCAATGGGAGCTGACGTCGCTGTAAACGTCATCACAAAAAAAAACTACGAATAAAAATAAAAGAACAAAGTGTGAGCGTCACAGTGGGCGTGTGCGTCACAGTGGGCGTGTGCGTCACAGTGGGCGTGTGCGTCACAGTGGGCGTGTGCGTCACAGTGGGCGTGTTACAGTGGGCGTGTGCGTCACAGTGGGCGTGTGCGTCACAGTGGGCGTGTGCGTCACAGTGGGCGTTACAGTGGGCGTGTGCGTCACAGTGGGCGTGTGCGTCACAGTGGGCGTGTGTGCGCCACAGTGGGCGTGTGTGTCACAGTGGGCGTCACAGTGTGGCGTCACAGTGGGCGTGTGCGCCACAGTGGGCGTGTACGTCACAGTGGGCGTGTTACAGTGGGCGTGTGTGCGTCACAGTGGGCGTGTACGTCACAGTGGGCGTGTACGTCACAGTGGGGCGTGTGCGTCACAGTGGGCGTGTGCGCCACAGTGGGCGTGTACGTCACAGTGGGCGTGTTACAGTGGGCGTGTGTGCGTCACAGTGGGCGTGTGTGCGTCACAGTGGGCGTGTGCGTCACAGTGGGCGTGTGCGTCACAGTGGGCGTGTGCGCCACAGTGGGCGTGTGCGTCACAGTGGGCGTGTGCGTCACAGTGGGCGTGTGCGCCACAGTGTGCGTGTGCGTCACAGTGGGCGTGTTACAGTGGGCGTGTACGTCACAGTGTGCGTCCAGTGGCCGTGTGCGTCACAGTGGCCGTGTGCGTCACAGTGGCCGTGTGCGTCACAGTGGCCGTGTGTGTCACAGTGGGCGTGTTACAGTGGGCGTGTGCGTCACAGTGGGCGTGTGTGTCACAGTGGGCGTGGGCGTCACAGTGGGCGTGTACGTCACAGTGGGCGTGTTACAATGGGCGTGTACGTCACAGTGGGCGTGTACGTCACAGCGGGCGTGTACCAGTGGCGATAAAAACGGGGTTAGATCGGCAAAATGGTGTCTTGAAAATAAGCAATTAAAGATTATTCAAACATGAATTAATCCCTCCAAAAACTTCAGAGGGTCAATGAGAAGAAACGACTATAACATGGTTAAAAACTCTGAAAAGTCCATTTAACAAAATCGGTCTGATTTAAAAAGATACGTCTGAGACGCTTATTATCAGTTTTAGAAAAGCTCTGTCATCCTCAGCTCCTCCCTCTAGACCAGAGACACTGAGGCCTGTTCAGACTTTATAAAAACAACTCTGTTCTTCAACTGGACTACTGTGAAAATGTGTAGTAACTGTACTGTGACCATGTACAGGTGTAGTAACTGTACTGTGACCATGTATAGGTGTAGTAACTGGACCGGACCAGGATCGGACCAGGACCGTAGCCCATGGCCCTGCAGTATGAGGAGTCCAAACACAGACAGAGCAGGAGCCTTAAATATGTCACAGAACAGATTCCACAAACACAAACGAGACACTCACCATGTGGGAATAAAGACTTTAAGAAGAACGCCTCTGAGTCACTCAGCCTTTTCTATCACGTGTTAGTACTTTAGTGTGTAACAGTAGTAGTGGTAGTAGTAGTACCTGTGTGTATATAGTTATACTTTAGTGTGTTGTAGTAGTAGTAGTAGTAATAATAGCAGTAGTACCTGTGCATACTTTAGTGTGTATTGTACTGTAGAAGAGTTTTTCCTCAGACTGAACTGTGATTAATCTTAATGTTACAGATCAATACAGAGCCTCAGCCTCATCAATACTAACTACTCTCTCTATACTGCAGTACTACTGCTACTGTACTACAAATCTTACTGTACTATTACTGTTATTGTACTACTGCTACTGTACTACAACTGTAGTACTGCTCCTACTGCTCATAAATCACAGTACACAGCCTCATTGATGCAAACTACTGCCTCATGCTCTCATACGGCTGCAGTACTGTCACTGTACTACTCCTCCTCTCCTCCACTGTCTCCTCCCTCCTTCCCCCACTCCTCAGTTTGTCTCCTCCCTCCTTCTTCTCTCATCTTCTCCTCCTTTGTCTCCTCTCTCCTTCCTGCTCTCCTCCTCACCTCCTTTGTCTTTTCCCTCCTTACCCCTCTCCTCTCTTCTTTTGTCCCTTCTCTCCTTCCACCACTCCTTTTCTCCTCTGTCTTCTCCCTCCTTCCCTTGCTCCTCCTCTGCTCCTTTGTCCCCTCTCTCATTCCCCCTCTCCTTTTCTCCTCCTTTTTCTCATCCATCTCTCCTTCTTTCGTCTCCTAATCCCTCTTTTCCCAGATTCCAAACTTTTATTTTGAAAGAGCAAATCCAACATTAGACTAAAACATGGAGAAATAAACAGTTATAAAACCAGTTCTGAACCAGGACTAAACCAGGACTAACCCAGGACTACACCAAGACTAAACCAAGACTAACCCAGGACTAACCCAGGACTAAGCCAGGACTCTTGGTTCTCAAACCTCTGTCTCTGTAGACTCTGGATTGAGGATGAGTAAAAGGCTAAAGTCTGGCCTGAGACTGGATTAGACCGGGATTATCCTGAGACCACCGGCTCAGACCCGGACTCTGAGGACCGGACTAGGACCAGGACTGCACGGAGCCAAGACTCAAACCGGACCAAAGAGCCGACAGGGACTCATCTGGTCCAAACTGTGAGAGATAAGAGCGCCCCCTGTGGAGCTCTGTCCCTGAGACTGAGGAACTACACGAGCCACACTGCAGCCGGCCCTGCAGCCACCATAAGAATTATGATGATGTTTTAATGAAAGAATTCTCCTCAGAGTTCACATTTTAAACACATCCAGAAGAACTGACAAAAAGTCTGAAATCTGAACTGACAAACTAAAACAAGAATCAAATTTAGGAACATGTTTGTACAGATCTAAAGTATAGAGTGAGCAGCTTAATGCAGAGGAGTGTCGCAGTGGGAGTGTCGCAGTGGCGTGTCACAGTGGCGTGTACGTCACAGTGGGCGTGTACGTCGCAGTGAAGTGTGTACGTCGCAGTGGCGTGTACGTCGCAGTGGCAGTGGCGTACGTCGCAGTGGCGTGTACGTCGCAGTGGCGTGTACGTCGCAGTGGCGTATACGTCGCAGTGGCGTGTACGTCGCAGTGGTGTGTACGTCGCAGTGGCGTACGTCACAGTGGCGACTACGTCGTAGTGGCGTGTGTACGTCACAGTGGGCGTGTCACAGTGGCGTGTACGTCACAGTGGGCGTGTCACAGTGGGCATGTGACAGTGGGCGTGTCACAGTGGGCGTGTCACAGTGGCGTGTACGTCACAGTGGACGTGTCACAGTGGGCGTGTCACAGTGGGCATGTGACAGTGGGCGTGTCACAGTGGGCGTGTCACAGTGGCGTGTACGTCACAGTGGACGTGTCACAGTGGGGCGTGTACGTCACAGTGGGCATGTGTGACAGTGGGCGTGTCACAGTGGGCGTGTCACAGTGGCGTGTACGTCACAGTGGCGTGTACGTCACAGTGGCGTGTACGTCACAGTGGACGTGTCACAGTGGACGTGTCACAGTGGACGTGTCACAGTGGACGTGTCACAGTGGGACGTGTCACAGTGCCATGGGGTGTCACAGTGGCGTGTCACGTGGCGTGTCACAGTGGCGTGCACGTCGGCGAAAACTGGAGTTGATAAGATTATTCAAACATGCACGAATCACTCCAAATACAAGTTCAGAGGGTCAATGAGAGTTTCACAGAACAGCTCTGATTTAGATGAAGCGTGAGGATCGTGTGTGTAACATGTAACAGTGAGTAACTGTGTGACTCCTGGGGTCAGAAATGTCGCTCTCAGACACAGGGGGGCGCTGACGAGGCTCTGCACCTGTCAGCGCAGCATTAGCCTTTAGCCTTTAGCACTCAGACGTGATTGGACCAGACAGTGGCCGAGGGGGAGCTCCCAGCATGCCCCGGGGCAGAGTCATGTGACGAGAGCCGACACTGACAACTGCTCTTTAAGACGTCAGCATCCTGGTCTGGACACGAGGCTAACCACTCTGCCAGAGGAGATAGAGAGAGAGTGAGAGACGGAGAAGGGGAAAGAGAGGAAGAGAGAGGAAGAGACAGGCAGAGGAGGGAGGGGGAGAGAGGAGAGCAAGGGAGAGAGAGAGAGAGAGGAAAGAGAGAGGGAAAGAAGGGGGGGGGGGGGGAGGGGGGCAAGGGAGAAAGAGAGGAGAGACAGAGAGACAGAGAGAGAGTGACATCTGGAGCAGAGGTTTGAGCATCCACATAAAAACCACCTCAGATATATTTAAAGAAATGATTATAGACCTGTACTGCAAATACTACTACCACAAAAGAGTACTGCAAATACTACTACTACTGCGCTAACTGAGGAATACATAGCACCACATACAGATTGTACAGGCAACAACGCAGTTTCTCACCATTCCATGTTTCAGGCCTCTAGTATTTTTATGGCAAAAATACATATTTTAGTCCTGGTTTAGTCCTGGTTTAGTTCCGGTTTAGTCCCGGTTTAGTCACGGTTTAATCCCGGTTTAATCCTGCTTTAGTCCTGCTTTAGTCCTGCTTTAGTCCTGGTTTAGACCTGCTTTAAACCTGCTTTAGTCCTGGTTTAGTCCTGGTTTAGGCCTGGTTTAGTCCTGGTTTAGTCCTGGTTTAGTTCCGGTTTAGTCCCGGTTTAGTCACGGTTTAATCCCGGTTTAGTCCTGCTTTAGTCCTGCTTTAGTCCTGGTTTAAACCTGCTTTAGTCCTGGTTTAGTCCTGGTTTAGTCCTGGTTTAGTCCTGGTTTAGTTCCGGTTTAGTCCCGGTTTAGTCACGGTTTAATCCTGGTTTAGTCCTGCTTTAGTCCTGCTTTAGTCCTGGTTTAAACCTCCTTTAGTCCTGGTTCAGTCCTGGTTTAGTCTTGGTTTAGTCTTGGTTTAGTCCTGGTTTAGTCCTGGTTTAATCCTGCTTTAGTCCTGCTTTAGTCCTGCTTTAGTCCTGGTTTAGTCCTGGTTTAGTCCTGGTTTAATCCTGGTTTAGTCCTGGTTTAGTCCTGCTTTAATCCTGGTTTGGTCCTGGTTTAGTCCCCTGTGTTTCAGGCGTATGGATGTGACACTGTTCCTCCCTCATATCTGGGTCTTCAGGAGGTTTTGGTGGGGTCTAAGCCTGGTCTAAGCCTGGTCTAAGCCTGGTCTAAACCTGGTCTAAACCTGGTCTAAACCTGGTCTAAACCTGGTTTAAACCTGGTTTAAATCTGGTCTAAACCTGGTCTAAACCTGGTTTAAACCTGGTCTAAACCTGGTCTAAACCTGGACTCGGGGTACTTTTGGGGTCTTTTTGTCCTTATGGAGGTTTTTGTGGTGAATATTTGTGCAGATGTAGAGAGTTTGGCTTCGGGCCGCGGCTGGTTTCATTCTGAGACTCTGTTAATTGCTCCTAATTATCCTGAAAAATAAACCGGAGGCAACCAGAGAAAAGAGGAGAGGAAATGAGGGAGGCGGGAAGAAGGAGAGGAAGGAAGGATAGAAGGAGACAAAGAAAAGAGGGGAGAGGAGACAGGGAGAGGAGGAACACAGGAAACAAGGAAGGAAGCGGGAGGAGGGAAGAGAGCTCGGGGCAAGGACACAGGACAGAGGAAACAAGGAAACATGGAGGGAGGAGATGAGAAGAGAAGACGACGGGGGGAGGAGGGGAGACAAGGAGAGAGGAGATGAGGAGACGAGGAGAAAGGGGATGAAAAGACGAGGAGGAAAGAAACAAGGAGAAAGGAGAGAAGATGAGGAGAGAGGAGACAAGATGAGGAGAGAGGAGATTAAGAGAGAGGAGACAAGGGGAGAGGAGACAATATGAGGAGAGAGGAAACAAGGAGACAAGAAGAGAGGAGACGAGATGAGGAGAGAGGAGACAAGGAGATGAGGAGAGACGAGACGAGGAGAAAGGAGAGAAGAGACGAGGAGGAAAGAAACAAGGAGAAAGGAGAGGAGATGAGGAGAGAGGAGACAAGATGAGGAGAGAGGAGATTAAGAGAGGAGACAAGGGGAGAGGAGAGAATATGAGGAGAGAGGAAACAAGGAGAGATTAAACAAGGAGACGAGATGAGGAGAGAGGAGACAAGGAGATGAGGAGAGATGAGACGAGGAGAAAGGAGAGAAGAAACGAGAAGAGAGGAAACACGGAGAGAGGAGACAAGGAGACGAGGAGTGAAACGTATTGTGTTTGTGTTTCTTTAGTCAAATGTGCTCCATCTGTTCTGTCCAAAAACACACCTGTTCAAGACACCTGTCATAGTCCTGGTTTAGTCCTGGTTTAGTCCTGGTTAAGTCCTGGTTTAGTCCTGGTTTAGTCCTGGTTAAGTCCTGGTTTAGTCCTGGTTTAGTCCTGGTTCAGTCCTGGTTTAGTCCTGGTTTAGTCCTGGTTCAGTCCTGGTTTAGTCCTGGTTTAGTCCTGGTTTAGTCCTGGTTTAGTCCTGGTTCAGTCCTGGTATAGTCCTGGTTCAGTCCTGGTTTAGACGTGGTTTAGACCTGGTTTAGTCCTGGTTTAGTCCTGGTTTAGTCCTGGTTTAGACCTGGTTTAGTCCTGGTTTAGACCTGGTTTAGTCCTGGTTTAAACCTATTAAGACCTGGTTTAGACCTAGTTTAGTCCTGGTTTAGTTCTATTTTAGACCTAGTTAAGCCTGGTTTAGTCCTGGTTTAGTCCTTGTTTAGTCCTGGTTTAGACCTGGTTTAGTCCTGGTTTAGACCTGGTTCAGGCCTGGTTTAGTCCTGGTTTAGTCCTGGTTTAGACCTGATTTAGTCCTGATTTAGTCCTGGTTTAGACCTGGTTTAGTCCTGGTTTAGTCCTGGTTTAGACCGGGTTTAGTCCAGATTTAGTCCAGATTTAGTCCTGATTTAGTCCTGGTTTAGACCTGGTTTAGTCCTGGTTTAGTCCTGATTTAGTCCTGGTTTAGTCCTGGTTTAGACCTGGTTTAGTCCTGGTTTAGACCTGGTTTAGACCTGATTTAGTCCTGATTTAGTCCTGGTTTAGTCCTGATTTAGTCCTGGTTTAGTCCTGGTTTAGTCCTGGTTTAGACCTGGTTTAGACCTGATTTACTCCTGATTTAGTCCTGGTTTAGTCCTTGTTTAGACCTGGTTTAGTCCTGGTTTAGTCCTGGTTTAGTCCTGGTTTAGTCCTGGTTTAGCCCTGGTTTAGACCTGGTTTAGTCCTGGTTTAGTCCTGCTTTAGTCCTGGTTTAGACCTGGTTTAGTCCTGATTTAGTCCTGATTTAGTCCTGGTTTAGTCCTGGTTTAGACCTGGTTTAGACCTGGTTCAGGCCTGGTTTAGTCCTGGTTTAGACCTGGTTTAGTCCTGATTTAGTCCTGATTTAGTCCTGATTTAGTCCTGGTTTAGACCTGGTTTAGTCCTGGTTTAGTCCTGGTTTAGTCCTGGTTTAGACCTGGTTTAGTCCTGATTTAGTCCTGATTTAGTCCTGGTTTAGTCCTAGTTTAGACCTGGTTTAGTCCTGGTTTAGTCCTGGTTTAGTCCTGGTTTAGACCTGGTTTAGTCCTGATTTAGTCCTGATTTAGTCCTGGTTTAGTCCTAGTTTAGACCTGGTTTAGTCCTGATTTAGTCCTGATTTAGTCCTGATTTAGTCCTGGTTTAGACCTGGTTTAGTCCTGGTTTAGTCCTGGTTTAGTCCTGGTTTAGACCTGGTTTAGTCCTGATTTAGTCCTGATTAGTCCTGTTTAGTCCTAGTTTAGACCTGGTTTAGTCCTGGTTTAGTCCTGGTTTAGACCTGGTTTAGCCCTGATTTAGTCCTGGTTTAGTCCTGGTTTAGTCCTGGTTTAGACCTGGTTTAGTCCTGATTTAGTCCTGGTTTAGTCCTGGTTTAGACCTGGTTTAGTGCTGGTTTAGGTGTATTTCTGACTTTAGTAATGTTTAATTGTAATGTAGCCAGCTAACAGATGTGAACCAAGAAGCAAGTGTCATCCGTGAAACAGACTTGGTTTGAATAAAAATAATATTGAGTAAATAAAGTTTACTATAGACTAGAATAAGAATGTTCTACTTTTCTGCCAGTGTCTCCTCATTAGTTTCACTTATACACAGTCTTAGGAACAGTGTATTCTGAACTCTCCTTCCATATGAGGATCATCTTAAACACAGAGGCTGCAGATCGTGTGAATGGGACAGTCAACATGCACTCACTGCCTCATGCCTCATACACATTTAGCTCCTAGTGACGCAGGAAGCACGCGTCGCGGCGTCACATATGAGCACCTTTTTATTGCAGCAAAAACATTGAATGTTGAATTTAAAGGTTGAATTTAAGCCTCAGATAAATCCTGAACAGATACAAGAGATGTCCCGGGTCACACTCAGCTCTGACCACTGACACTGACCCTAAGCAGGTCCCACACTGACCCCACACAGACCCTACACAGACCCCACACTGACCCCAGACTGACCCCACACAGACCCTACACAGACCCCACACTGACCCTACACTGACCCTACACAGACCCTACACGGACCCCACACTGACCCCACACAGACCCTACACAGACCCTACACAGACCCTACACAGACCCCACACTGACCCTACACAGACCCCACACTGACCCCAGACTGACCCTACACAGACCCCACACAGATCCCTCACTGACCCCACACTGACCTTACACAGACCCCACACTGACCCCAGACTGACCCTACACAGACCCCACACTTACTCCACACAGACCCTACACTGACCCCACACAGACCCTACACAGACCTGGTTCAGTCCTGGTTCAGTCCTGGTTTAGTCCTGGTTTAGACCTGGTTTAGACATGGTTTAGACCTGGTTTAGACCTGGTTTAGTCCTGGTTTAGACTTGGTTTGGACCTGGTTCAGACTTGGTTTAGACCTGGTTAGTCCTGGTTTAGACATAGTTTAGACCTGGTTTAGACCTGGTTTAGTCCTTGTTTAGTCCTGGTTTAGTCCTGGTTTAGTCCTGGTTTAGTCCTGGTTTACACCTGGATTAGACCTGGTTTAGACCTGGTTTAGACCTGGTTTAGACCTGGTTTAGACCTGGTTTAGACCTGGTTTAGTTACAGATTCCATGGTTCAGATGTAGCTCAGTAATAGTTTAAACTCAAACTCAGATGATTCTGAATCCTCGTTTTGTTCCACAGTTTCTCTCGTCCTAGAGAGCTGTTCTAATGTTCTGCAGCGTGTGGGCGTGCATGTGGTTAGACGCGCGTGTGAGCGTGCACGTGGTTAGACGCGTGTGTGAGTGTGCACGTGGATAGAGATGTAATGAGCGTGCATATGTATGTGTGTATATGTACAGATATGTATGTGTGCGTACTTGTGTGTGTGTATGTGTGCGTACTTGTGTGTGTGTGTGTGTATGTGTGCGTGTGTGTATATATATTTATATATATATTTGCCTGGTGTTGTGTTGATACTGGGGCAGAGTTATGTGAGTGTGCATGTGTGCGTGCTTGTGTGCGTGTGTGTGTGTATGTATATTAGCCTGGTGTTGTGTTGATGCTGGGGGCAGAGTGTGATGAGTCTCATTAAAGATAATTGGGAATAATTATTCTCAAACAGCAGCTTTTATAACGAGACTTGCTCCAGGCACAGACCCTCGCACCAGACCCCCGCCAAGGCTCCCCCTCCGTAGGACCTTCTAGACCTGATATAAAACTTGCACAAGAGCAAACCCTGCACCAGACCTGATCCACATCTGATATAGACCCCCGTCAAGGCACAACCTCCCCAAGACCCTCCAGACCATGCTAAAAACCAAGTCCAGACTGTAGACTGTGTAAAAACGAGGAGGGAGAGTGACGTCGCCCACGGTGTTCAGCTCCAAATGAAGCTCATCGAGGCTAGCAGCTAATGGGGTGAATATGGAACCGAGTTCCATATTTGGACTTCAGACCACGAGTATCATAGCAACCAAAGAGCCAATCCAGAGTGAGGATGTTGAAGGTAAAATGTCCCTTCCCGCCCACATTGTTGATTTAGCAGGGAGCAGGCACTGCTAGCAACAGGTTTGATTGACAGCAACGCAAATATGAGTGGCCTTGGAGAAAGAAGGCACCTGATTTTTGTCTGTTATTAATGTTTATATCTTGATTTACAGACACAATAGTGAAATGGGATCATGTAGAGCGGGTTAATACGAACATGTTAAGGCCAAAATGATGAGCTTGACAGCAGCACTTACAGTTTTCAATAGAGAGTGGATGAAAGCGAGTCGATGAAGCCGGAAGTGCGTCCATGCTTACATCCTGCTTGAAATGCGGGAGCTAGCATGTTCGCTATGTCCATTCATATAAACAGTGTATGATCCAGACTTGCTCCAGAACCAGGAGAACCACAAGAACCACGAGGTATTCAGCTCCAGGACTCTCAGGACAGACTCAGAACCCAAATCCTGCTTTAGACTTTAAACCTCAGAGACCAGACTGAGGCCCAAGGCAAGGACTGAACCAGATCTACAAGGAAAGAGGAGATGAGGAAGAGAAAGAGAAAGAGAGAAGATGGAGGAGAGGAGGAAAGAAGGAAGTGGAGACAAAAAGAGGGAAGAGAAGGAGAGTACAGAGGAGGGAGGAAATGAGGAGAGAGGTACTAAGAGGAGGAAGAAAGGAGATAGATAGAGTGAGAGGAGGAAACAGAGGGGAGACAGGGGAGGAGGTGAGAGGAGATGAGGAGACAAGGAGAAAGGAGATAAGGACAGCAAGGAGGAGACACAAAATAAGGAGGCCCCTTGTTACTCTCCTACATATAATACTAAAATGTATTATTTCATAGGGCAGTAGGCTGTGGTCAGTCACACTCTGAGCCGCCCTGGGGCAGACTGACAGTGACGTGGCTGCCACTCTCACCCCCCCTCACATCCCCCCTCACCCCTCACACTCCCCTCACCCTGTACAGGGAGGGAAAGTGTGAGGCCCAAAGGCACGCCAACACCCTCACCCTGTCTCCTCTCATCAGACCTGTCCTGGTCCTGAGTAAGGCTGGAATGACAGGATTCCTCACAATTCAATACAATATTCAGCTCAGAATACCATAAAATAAAATAATATACTATAATATCACCATAATATCACCATAATGTCACTATAACATCATCATAATATCACCATAACAACATCATAATAACACAATAATATCACCATATCATCAGCATAACATCACCATAGCATCACCATAACATCATAATATCACCATAACATCACCATAACACCATCATAATATCACCATAACATCACAAGAATATCACCATAACAGCAGCATGACATCACCATAACATCCCCATAACATCACAATAATATCACCATAATTTCGCAATAATATTACCATAATATCACCATAACGTCACCATATTATCTCATTAATATCACCATAACATCAACATATCACCATAACATCACCATACTATCACAATAACATCACCATAATATTGCAATAATATTGCCATAATACTACCATAATATCAATATATTACCATAACGTCACCATAATATCACCATAACATGGCTGTAACATCACAATAATATCACCATAACATCACCATAATATCACCATAACATCACCAGAGGTGATATTTGCAATTTGACTGATATATTTCTGCAATAAATCACACATTTTTAACTGCATTTTAACAGCAGTATTTGTTTGTTAAAGAGGGGTTATTTTACTTCTATGAGGTATTAACTGTACACATAACACATTTAGATCACCATGTTACCTTTTATTATTTTGAAAATGTCACCTAAAACAATGTATTAATATCGTTTTTGATGCTCTAAGTCCGCCCTCTATTTGCTCTCCACTCTAACTCACTCCCCTTTCAGAGCGCGATCACATGATCAGCTGCATCCCGCTAATGAAACTACTGCACATCACATCAGGTTTGTCAAGTTGCTGTGTACAGATTTGGATCATGTTTTTGTATATTTATGGAGCATGGGTGATGTAGATTTGTGGGCGGAGCCTTGTACAGAGTCTTACAGATTACCATAAGGAGAGTTTGAATACGGCCCAGGACAGACCACTAAAATACTCAAACATGCAGGGATGACATTTAAACCTCTTCAGGCAGGTTATGGATGAGTGAACATTGTAACATGGTATAAAGCTGAAAAATTTCCAAAGTCTCTCTTTAAATCCTGTGCAAACTGAAAATCAAATACACCCATTTTAAAACAGTGAATATGACAAATCTGATCTATGTCATTTCACTCTCACAAAATAATTTGGAAATGCACCAAAAAAATACTCCTGGTAATATATCGATACAGCCTCCCACGATACTGATATGGCGATATTTTGGCACAGCCCTGGTCCTGAGTTCTGGTCTACGCTTAGTTTAGTCCTGGATCAGTCCTGGTTTAGTCCTGGTTTAGTCCTGCTCTAGTCCTGGTTTAGTCCTGATTTAGTCCTGGTTTAGTCCTGGTTTAGTCCTGGTTCAGTCCTGGTTTAGTCCTGGTTCAGTCCTGGTTTAGTCCTGCTCTAGTCCTGGTTTAGTCCTGCTCTAGTCCTGGTTTAGTCCTGATTTAGTCCTGGTTTAGTCCTGGTTTAGTCCTGGTTCAGTCCTGGTTCAGTCCTGGTTCAGTCCTGGTTCAGTCCTGGTTTAGTCCTGGTTTAGTCCTGGTTTAGTCCTGCTCTAGTCCTGGTTTAGTCCTGCTCTAGTCCTGGTTTAGTCCTGCTCTAGTCCTGGTTTAGTCCTGGTTTAGTCCTGGTTGGATCCAGATAAAAATGTATAGTTTTGGTGACATCTGTTCCTTTAAGACGTTCAGATTATTTATGGAGATTAGGATGAAGATTAGACCATATCACTGACACGCTCACATGCACGCTCCTAACGTGCACACTGGCACCTCAGACGTGCACGCTCACACACACACATAGGATTAATGTGAGGTCATCGAGGACAGAGGACCCAGGATCCTTCAGTGTCTGTTTAATGAGTCCTACCACAAGAACTCTACAGTTTAAATACTACTACTGCAGATACTACTGCTGTAAATACTACTACTATAAATACTACTACTGCAGACACTACTGCTGTAAATACTACTACTGCAGACACTACTGCTGTAAATACTACTACTGCAGATACTACTACTGTAAATACTATTACTGCAGATACTACTGCTGTAAATACTATTACTATATATACTACTACTGCAGATACTACAGCTGTAAATACTACTACTGCAGATACTACTACTGTAAATACTATTACTGCAGATACTACTGCTGTAAATACTATTACTATAAATACTACTACTGCAGATACTACTGCTGTAAATACTACTACTGCAGATACGACTATTGCAGATACTACTACTGCAAATACTATTACTGCAAATACTACTACTGCAAATACTACTACTGTAAATACTACTACTGCAAATACTATTATTGCAGATACTACTACTGTAAATACTATTACTGCAGATACGACTACTGTAAATACTACAACTACAAATACTATTACTCTATTACTACAAATACTACTACTGTGACAATTTTGATCTGATAACAGCCGATGTTACAGTTCACCTCTAAATAATAAACAAAGTGAACAGTGAATGAGTTTAAAAAACAGATGAGGAAACAACAGGACTAAACCAGGACTAAACCAGGACTAAATCAGGACTAAACCAGGACTAAATCAGGACTAAACCAGGACTAAACCAGGACTAAACCAGGACTGAACCAGGACTAAACCAGGACTAAACCAGGACTAAGCCAGGACTGAACCAGGACTAAACCAAGACTAAACCAGGACTAAACCAGGTCTAAACCAGGACTAAACCAGGTCTAAATCAGGACTAAACCAGGACTGAACCAGGACTAAACCAGGACTAAACCAGGACTAAACCAGGACTGAACCAGGACTAAACCAGGACTAAACCAGGACTAAACCAGGACTAAACCAGGACTGAACCGGGACTAAACCAGGACTGAACCAGGACTAAACCAGGACTGAACCAGGTCTAGAGTTGAGTGTGTGTGGAGGGGGGACTGCAGCCTGAGGCACAACTGCATTAGGCTCCAACTGAGAGAGAGCCTCGAGCACGATCCAGGCAAGACCAGGACCAGGACTGAACCAGGACTAGACCAGGACTAGACCAGGACTAGACCAGGACTGAACCAGAACTGAACTGAACTGGACTGTGAGACTGAAATCTGAACTTTAAACTAATCCAAGAATCCTATGCATTTCAGAACATGTGTGGAGGTTAGCAGACCCCATGGACACAGAGAGGGCATCTGACACACAGAGAGGGCCCCTGACACACAGAGAGGGCCCCTGACACACAGAGAGGGCCCCTGACACACAGAGAGGGCCCCTGACACACAGAGAACATTTCAGTATTTGTCTATATACAGATTCTGCAGGAGGCCGTGCAGTCGGATCGTTTGTGTTGAGTTTGTTCACAGTTTCTGATGGTCAATAATAAACTCATCATTATTCACATTTTTCATGTTTCCAAACCACATTTTAAATCTGAAAATAGGCTCATTATTTAGAAAAACTCTGGTAACGTTTAAAAGAGGAGAGTAAATATTTAAAGTCACACTGGTCCTAACTCTGACGCAACCACCTGAGCCCGGGGCAGGACCCAGGCAAAACCAGGACTAAACAGGGTCTAAAGCAGGACTAAAGCAGGACTAAAGCAGGAGTAAAGCAGGACTAAAGCAGGACTAAACCAGGACTAAAGCAGGACTAAAGCAGGAGTAAACCAGGACTAAAGCAGGACTAAAGCAAGACTAAACCAGGGCTAAAGCAGAACTAAACCAGGACTAAAGCAGGACTAAACATGGACTAAAGCAGGACTAAAGCAGGAGTAAACCAGGACTAAAGCAGGACTAAAGCAGAACTAAACCAGGACTAAAGCAGGACTAAAGCAGAACTAAAGCAGGACTAAAGCAGGACTAAAGCAGGACTAAAGCAGGACTAAAGCAGGACTAAAGCAAGACTAAACCAGGGCTAAAGCAGAACAAAAGCAGGACTAAACCAGGACTAAACAGGGTCTAAAGCAGGACTAAAGCAGGACTAAACCAGGACTAAACCAAGACTAAACAGGGTCTAAAGCAGGACTAAAGCAAGACTAAAGCAGGACTAAACATGGACTAAAGCAGGACTAAAGCAGGAGTAAACCAGGACTAAAGCAGGACTAAACCAGGACTAAAGCAGGACTAAAGTAGGACTAAAGCAGGAGTAAACCATGGACTAAAGCAGGACTAAAGCAGGACTAAAGCAGGACTAAACCAGGACTAAAGCAGGACTAAAGCAGGACTAAAGCAAGACTAAATCGGGACTAAAGCAGAACTAAAGCAGGACTAAACCAGGGCTAAAGCAGAACTAAAGCAGGGCTAAACCAGGACTAAACCAGGACTAAACATGGACTAAAGCAGGACTAAACAGGGTCTAAACAGGGTCTAAAGCAGGACTAAACCAGGACTAAACCAAGACTAAACAGGGTCTAAAGCAGGACTAAAGCAAGACTAAAGCAGGACTAAACCAGGACTAAACCAGGACTAAACCAAGACTAAACCAGGACTAAACCAAGACTAAACCAAGACTGAAGCAGGACTGAAGCAGGTCTAATGAGGTTCTGTTTTATACAAACACATATTTATGAAAAGCTGCTCCACAGTTTTGATGAAGATGGAGGTTTTTCTGCTAAATGTCAGACACACACACGTGCACACACACACACACACACACACACACACACACGTGCACACACATACACATGCACACACACACACACACACACGTGCACACACACTCGTGCACCCACACACACGTACACACACATGTGCACACACACTCGTGCAGACACACACTCGTGCACAGACACTCGTGCACACACACACTCGTGCACACACACTCGTGCACACACACTCGTGCACACACACTCGTGCACACACACTCGTGCACACACACTCGTGCACACACACTCTTTCTCCTGTATTGTACTTGTGTATATTTTGTGTGTTATTACTGAGCAGAGTAAATGCCACAGTGACAGCAGCAGACAGATCACTTCCTCTGAACCCCACTCAGACCCATATCAGTCCTGGTTTAGACCTGGTTTAGACCTGGTTTAGACCTGGTTTAGACCTGGTTTAGACCTTAGATCTGGTTTAGACCTGGTTTAGTCCTGGGCTTGTCCTGCTTTAGTCCCCGGTTGAGTCCTGGTTTAGTCCCCGGTTGCGTCCTGGTTTAGTCCCCGGTTGAGTCCCGGTTTAGTCGTAGTTTAGTCCTAGTTTAGTCCTGGTTGAGTCCTGGTTTAGTCCTAGTTTAGTCCTAGTTTAGTCCTGGTTTAGTTCTGGTTTAGTCCGTCTTCAGTCCTGCTTCAGTCCGTGCAGCCTAAAGTCTCACAGTAATCTTATGGACTATTAAACTAAACACAAATCACTCCTGGACCATGATGCTTTGCTCCGGTTCAGTTCAGCCAATGAAAAAGGAGAAGGGACTAAACTTCTCAATGTCCAGAAATGTTTGAGTGACATGCAATAAAAGCAACTGATTAGGATGAATCTGCAGTGTGAGTGTGAGGAGCTGAGGCTGCAGATCCTGAGATTAGCCTAATCCTGTGTCCATTACAAACACTAATCACAACTAATCTGGACTATACCACTCAAAACAAGAGTGTCAGATGCCCTGCCAGCGCTTACTGAACACGAGAGGTCAGAGGAGCAGAGGAGAGAGAGTCAGAGGAGCAGAGGTCAGAGGAGAGGGTCAGAGGAGCAGAGGAGCAGAGGAGCAGAGTCAGAGGAGCAGAGGAGAGGGTCAGAGGAGCAGAGGAGCAGAGTCAGAGGAGCAGAGGAGCAGAGGAGAGACTCAGAGGAGCAGAGGAGAGGGTCAGAGGAGGAGAGAGGAGTCAGCAGAGGAGCAGAGGGGCAGAGGAGCGGGTCAGGTCAGAGGAGCAGAGGAGAGAGTCAGAGGAGCAGAGGAGAGGGTCAGAGGAGCAGAGGGGCAGAGGAGAGAGTCAGAGGGGCAGAGGAGCGGGTCAGAGGAGCAGAGGAGAGAGTCAGAGGAGCAGTGGAGAGGGTCAGAGGAGCAGAGGGGCAGAGGAGAGAGTCAGAGGGGCAGAGGAGCGGGTCAGAGGAGCAGAGGAGAGAGTCAGAGGAGCAGAGGAGAGGGTCAGAGAGGCAGAGGAGAGGGTCAGAGGAGCAGAGGAGAGAGTCAGAGGAGAAGAGGAGAGGGTCAGAGGAGCAGAAGAGAGGGTCAGAGGGTCAGCGGAGCAGAGGATGAGTTGTTTTCAGAGACAGTTAAATCAGCAGGTTTTTGTTTAATCCTGAAACAGCGTCTGATGGATTACAGTCCCTTTAATCCTGTTACACTGAGACCCCAAAACTGCCCTAGTCCTGGTTTGGACCTGGTTTAGACCAAGTTAAGTCCCAGTTTAGTCCCGGTCCAGTCCTGGTTCAGTCCTGGTTCAGTCCTGGTTCAGTCCTGGTTCAGTCCTGGTTTAGTCCTGGTTCAGTCCTGGTTCAGTCCTGGTTCAGTCCTGGTTCAGTCCTGGTTTAGTCCTGGTTTAGTTCTTTGTTGCTCTGACCTGTTCCTTTTAGGTTTCAAAAAAGCAGGTCTTGCTTCAAAAAATGGATCAAGTCTAATTGGAAGGAGGAAGGAGAGAGGAAGCGAGGAAAGAAGAAACAAAGAGAGAGGCAATAAGGAGAGAGGAAACAAGGAGAGAGGAGACGAGGAGAGATGAAATGAGGAGAGGGAAAACGAGGAGAGAGGAAGTGAGGAGAGAGAAAATGAGGAGAGAAGATGCAAGGAGAGGAAGTGAGGAGAGAGGAAGTGAGGGAAGAGGATGCAAGGAGAGAGGAGGTAAGGAGAGAGGAAATGAGAAGAGAGAAAACGAGGAGAGAGGAAGTGGAGAGCGAGGAAGCAAAGAGAGGGGAAGTAAAGAGAGAGGAAGTGAATGAGGAAAGAGGAAAAGAAGAGAAAGGAAGTAGAGAAGTGAGAGGACACAAGGAGAAAGGAAGCAAGGAGAGAAGTGAGGAGGGAGGCAGCGAGTGAGGAGAGAGGATGTGAACTAGGAGAAAGGAGGCAAGGAAAGAGGAGGCAAGGAGAGAGGAGGCAAGGAAAGAGGAAACAAGCAAGAAGATATGAAGCGAGCAAGGAGAGAGGAAGTGAACTAGGAGAAAGGAAGCGAGGAGAGAGGAGACGAGGAAACAGGAAGTGAGCAAGGAGAGAGGAAGTGAACTAGGAGAAAGGAAGAGAGGACAGAGGAGACAAGGAAAGAGGAAGCGAGCTAGGAGACAGGAGGCTCGTTAGTAGACGAGGTGTTAATGAGCGCAGCCTTCAGGGGCCTCCAACTGAGTCTGTTTAACCCACATTTAACTGTCAATACAAAATGAGGACTAAACCAGGACTAAACCAGGACTAAACCAGGACTATAGACCAGGACTGAACCAGGATTAGACCAGGACTAGACCAGGACTAGACCAGGACTAAACCAGGACTAAACCAGGACTAGACCAGGACTAGACCAGGACTAAACCCAGACTGAACCAGGACAAACCAGGACTAGACCCAGACTAAACCAGGACTAGACCAGGCCTAAACCCGGTCTAGACCAGGTCCTCTTGTACATAGCTGTATACTGTATTAAAGCTGAGGACTGTGATGTTCTAATGAGGCCACAGAGGATTAGACCAGGTCAGATCTGAGTCAGCCCCGAGTCCTGCTCCGACAGTACAACACCTCCTCTCCTACCTCCTAACTTCTACCTCCTAACTCCTACACTGTATCCTCGACCCCTGACTTCCTCCCATATTTTCCTCTTCATTTTAAGACGGGGTATTTCACTTCTGTGGAGTAGTAACTGTAACACATAACATATTTAGATCACCATGTTACATTTTATCATTTTGAAAATGCTAAATTCACCCTAAACAATGTATTTTATTATAATTTTATATTTTTACGTTACGTTTTCATGTTTTATAAATTTTACTTTTGTTTTTGATGCTCCCCCTTCATTTGCTCTCTGTGCTAAGTCACTCCCCCTTCAGAGCGCTATCACAACACAGTCAGCTGCATCCCACAGTGAAACTACTGCACATCACATCAGGTTTGTCCAGCTGCTGTGTAGTTTGTATCATGTTTTTGTACATTTATGGAGTATTGTCGTGTGGGAGCATGGGTGATGTAGACTTGTGGGCGGAGCCTTGTACAGAAGCTGACAGCTAACTTGGGGCGACAGTAGCTCAGTAGGTTGGGTGTTTGTCCACTGATCCGAAGGTTGGCGGTTCAAATCCCGCTCTCTACATAAAACATCATTGGTTGAGTGGTTAGATCCACTGACTCGAAGGTTGGCGGTGCAATTCCAGCCCTCACAGATGAATGCTGTCATTGTGTCCTTGGGCAAGACACTTAACCCACCTACCCCAGCCCTTGGGACAACGGGTGGAAATTAGCCTCTGGCTATAACCCGGCGTGTTTACATTCATGTCTGTCATGTCATGTCTGTTCATTAACATGCACTGTCCCAACCAAAAAAAAAAAAAAAATGTAAGGAGAGTTTGAATAGGGCCTGGGAGAGATCACTAAAATACTCAAACATGCATGGCAAACCTCTTCAGGCGGGTTTTTGATGAGGGAACAACCTTATAACATGGTAGCTCCAAAAATATCCATTTTGTATAATACCTCGTCTTGAAAACGCACAAAGGAAAAGAAGACAGAGTTTGGTGCAGACGCACATGGCTCTTTCATCCTTACACTGCGGCTCCGTGGCTTGGGAAAATAAATTATGAGTATTTAATTGAAGTTTATTTTATTTGTGTTAGTTCTTTTTAAACTGTAGTTTAAATTGGAAGATTATTGTAATTTTGAAATATTAAAATTAAATTAAATTTTATTATTTTTCATCGTTTAAATTAAGCCTCACACTCAGAGAAGCCGGTATACCCCCAAAACAGAACAAACCCCGCTCACGCCTCACAGACACAGCTCACAGACCTGTGTAAAGACACAGCCCTGATCTGCAGACGCTGTGCACAGGTTCAGGAGCAGACGTCTCTGTAGCACTTCATGGAGTTCATAAGTAACACACTACAGCTTTTTATACAAAGCATAAAGGTAAAAAAACGATATATACAATGTTATGCTCATTTTAGATGTCAAAAAGTATTTGCGGCTCCCAGTGTTTTCTTTTTCATGGAAACTGGGTCCAAATGGCTCTTTGGGGTTAAAGATCACCGACCCCTGGTCTAGACCCTTCTCTAGACCTGAGCTTGGTCCTGGTTACGAGTGTCAGACTCTTATTTTGAAAGAGTCCTTCAGAGTAAAAGGTGCAGCTGATCTGTTCTAAAACACTTAGAAACACTTAGAGCTGTGAAACAGACCAACGCTCAGGAGAAAACTCAATAAGAGACCGACCAGAGAGAGATCATTCAATATGAGACTATATCACATCAGAGAGGGGTTAGGACCGGAGCTAGACCTGCTTTAGACCTGGGTTAGTCCTCCTTTAGACCTGGTTTAGACCTGGTTTAGTGCAGGTTTAGACTGGGTCTGACTCTGTTCTAGTCCTGGTTTAGACCTGGTTTAGACCTGGTTTAGACCTGGTTTAGACCTGGTTTAGAATCCTGGTTTGGTCCTCAGATAGTGCAGACTTAGGCTGCTGAATAAATAATTGTGTGAAATATTCCCACGGCAGAACACAGTTTAAAAAATCTTAAATATATGGAAATTATAGGATATGATTCAAACACAGACACATACTCTGTCATCAAAACTACACAAATAATATTTAGGCCAAATTCTTGCAGAAACATTTTGGGTTTTTGGTGTGAACACTGGGTACAGCAGCAGCTCAGAGCCAGAGGAGAGCTCCGACACACAAGCCAGAGGAGCTCCGACACACAGAGCCAGAGGAGAGCTCCGACACACAAGCCAGAGGAGCTCTGACACACAGAGCCAGAGTAGAGCTCCGACACACAGAGCCAGAGGAGAGCTCCGACACACAGAGCCAGAGGAGAGCTCCGACACACAGAGCCAGAGGAGAGCTCCGACACACAGAGCCAGAGGAGAGCTCCGACACACAGAGCCAGAGAGCTCCGACACACAGAGCCAGAGGAGAGCTCCGACACACAGAGCCAGAGGAGAGCTCCGACACAGAGCCAGAGGAGAGCTCCGACACACAGAGCCAGAGGAGAGCTCCGACACACAGAGCCAGAGAGAGCTCCGACACACAGAGCCAGAGGAGAGCTCCGACACACAGCCAGAGCCAGAGGCTCCGACACACAGAGCCAGAGGAGAGCTCCGACACACAGAGCCAGAGGAGCTCCGACACCCAGAGCCAGAGGAGAGCTCCAACACACAGAGCCAGAGGAGAGCTCCGACACACAGAGCCAGAGAGGCTCCGACACACAGAGTCAGAGGAGAGCTCCGACACACAGAGCCAGAGGAGCTCCGACACACAGAGCCAGAGGAGAGCTCTGACACACAGAGCCAGAGGCTCCGACACACACAGAGCCAGAGGAGAGCTCCGACACACAGAGCCAGAGGAGAGCTCCGACACACACAGAAGCCAGAGAGAGAGCTCCGACACACAAAGCGAGAGAGCTCCGACACATAGAGCGAGAGAGCTCCGACACACACAAGCCAGAGAGAGCTCCGACACACAAGCCAGAGGAGAGCTCCGACACACAGAGCCAGAGGAGAGCTCCGACACAAGAGCCAGAGGAGAGCTCCGACACACAGAGCCAGAGGAGAGCTCCGACACAAAGAGCCAGAGGAGAGCTCCGACACACAGAGCCAGAGGAGAGCTCCAACACACAGAGCCAGGAGAGCTCCGACACACAGAGCCAGAAGCTCCGACACACAGAGCCAGAGGAGAGCTCCGACACACAGAGCCAGAGGAGCTCCGACACACACAGCCAGAGGAGAGCTCCGACACACAGAGCCAGAGGAGAGCTCCGACACACAGAGCCAGAGGAGAGCTCCGACACACACAAGCCAGAGGAGAGCTCCGACACACAGAGCCAGAGGAGAGCTCCGACACACACAAGCCAGAGGAGAGCTCCGACACACAAAGCGAGAGAGCTCCGACACACAGAGCGAGAGAGCTCCGACACACAGAGCCAGAGGAGCTCCGACACACAAGCCAGAGGAGAGCTCCGACACACAGAGCCAGAGGAGAGCTCCGACACACAGAGCCAGAGGAGAGCTCTGACACACAGAGCCAGAGGAGAGCTCCGACACACACAGCCAGAGGAGAGCTCCGACACACAGAGCCAGAGGAGCTCCGACACACAGAGCGAGAGAGCTCCGACACACAGAGCCAGAGGAGAGCTCCGACACACAGAGCCAGAGGAGAGAGCTCCGACACACAGAGCCAGAGGAGCTCCGACACACAGAGCCAGAGGAGAGCTCCGACACACAGAGCCAGAGGAGCTCCGACACACAGAGCCAGAGGAGAGCTCCGACACACAGAGCCAGAGGAGAGCTCTGACACACAGAGCCAGAGGCTCCGACACACAGAGCCAGAGGAGAGCTCCGACACACAGAGCCAGAGGCTCCGACACAAAGAGCCAGAGGAGAGCTCCGACACACAGAGCCAGAGGAGAGCTCCGACACACAGAGCCAGAGGAGAGCTCGACGACACACAGAGCCAGAGGAGAGCTCCGACACACAGAGCCAGAGGCTCCGACACACAGAGCCAGAGGAGAGCTCCGACACACAGAGCCAGAGGAGAGCACCGAGTTTATTATAATTATATCAACAATATTTATGTAAAACAGAAGTGAGTCTCTGTATCTGTGTGGAGTGAGAGCTCAATCAAAAACTAAACCACAAACGCGATGGGAATGAGGACTCACACATGTCAGACTGCTGCCGCTACGGTCTGCTCAAGTATGTGTACCACCACACACCACACACTGAGCATTTACACACAAGCACAAATAATTCACACACATACACACACACATATATGCACACACATACACATACACACACAAACATACACACACACACAGACACACACACATACACACACAAACATACACACACACATATATACACACACACACACATATATATATATACACACACACACACACACACACACACACACACACATACACACACACACACACACGACAGTTATGTCCTGTGTCTCTTACAAATTATCTTTATTCAAAAGTAAAATCAAAACGGCAGTTTAAATGTTCAATAATAACCAATGTCTGCAGTGTTTAGGTAATCTACTGTTCTCTCTAACCCTCCCTGTGTGTCAGGTCCCCTCTCCGTGTGTCAGGTCCCCTCTCCGTGTGTTAGATGCCCTCCCTCTGTCTCCATGGGTCTTATTCTGTGTAAAAGCTGTTAACTCTGTAGATTAAACCTCTACAAACATGTTCTGAAATACATGAGACTATGAATAATACTCCTCTTTGTATCAAATTAAAAGTGACAATTTCCAGAGGACGAGAGAGTTGTATAAAATATATCTGAGAACATAATGTGTGTGTTTCATATAAGAACAGTCAGATGTAAATGTATAGACTCTGTATTATACAGGCTCTTGTTTATCAGGAATCTGACGCTCGAGCTTCAGACACAAGATGCGTCTTTTATTGTTGAAATTATTCTTATATTTATCATTTTTTGGTTTAGATTTTAAAAATTATTATTGTTATTATTTAGTGATTTTTCTTTTAATCCAACAAAAAATTCAAAGGTATTAAACAGCTGAAAAATCCCTCACACTTCAGGGTTTCAGTGATATGTCCTGTCCTCTCTGACTCTGCCCCGCGCCTCTTATGACCTACAGAATGATGTCGTTTTTTGGATAATTTCTACATTTTTCTAACGTGAGTTGCACGTATTTCAAAACTGTAGAGCTGTATTTGTCTCCTCCGCTCGCCCTCTCCCCGAACAAGACTCACTGCTCAGAAATGTTAGGAGTACTGGAACTAAACCAGGACTGAACCAGGACTAGAACAGGACTAAACCAGGACTAAACCAGGACTAAACCAGGACTGAACCAGGACTAGACCAGGACTAAACCAGGACTAAATCAGGACTGAACCAGGACTAAACCAGGACTAAACCAGCACTAAACCAGGTCTAAACCAGGACTAAAATATGACTTAAGACCTGGAGCCTAAAAGTCCGCAGTTGCTCAGATTCTGATGGTCCTGAAATATGTTTACGCAAAGCCAGATTCAAAACAGAGAACGTGAATAAAAGTATGAACCAGGTCTAAACCAGGTCTAAACCAGAACTGAACCAGGACTAAAATATGACTAAGACCTGGAGCCGAACCAAAACTGGACCACTTTAAGGAGCGCAGACATTTTGGACCGAGTCATCCCCCTCTCTGTCCCCGGCAACAGAGCCCTAAACTCGGCTACAGCTCCGCGCGCCCCAGCTCTGTCCCGGTTCTGTCCCGGCTCTGTCCCGGCTCTGTCCCGGCCCTGTTTCCTTGAGTCCTCCCGTGTCTCCTCGCCTCCTTCCCTCGGGCGCTGAACTTTACTTTCTGCAGACTCTGACAGAAAAGAGGCGGAGAGAGGAGACGGAGAGCTGGAAACTTGGACCGACTCCTGGAGCTGACCGCGGCCGGACCACAGCGCTCAAACTGCGGCCACAGCTGCGCGGACCTCCCGCTGTCAGCCCGGGTCTTTTGTTGGACACTCGGGGTGTCTTTTCGGCTCTTACCTTTGAAGCTGTCCGCGCGCGTGCCCGTCAGCAGTCCCATGAGCGCGTGCGTGAGGAATAAAAGTAAAGTTCCTGAGCGCTCCATGGCGCGCGCAGCTCCCCCGAAGAGGAACCCAAAAGTGCCCAAAAGTCCCCGGGTGTCGGCGGCTCTGGCTCCCGGTTCTCCGCGCCTCTCTCACGGTCTCCTCCTTCTCCTCCTTCTCCTCGCGCCGCTCCGAGTCCGAGCCCCGGCGCCGCTGACGTCACACGGTGGAGAGACTCAGAGAGAGAACGAGAACCGCGGAGAGAGAGAGCATTCTTCAGTGATTAGAGCCAGGCGCAGCGCGTTAACCGTGTACTGACCGACAACTGCTAATGACGGAGCTCCCGAGTCCTAGACCGGGTTTAGACCGGATTTAGACCGGGTTTTACACTATATTATCCATGTTTTATTGTGTTTAATTCTGGTTAAGAGAAAGTCTTAGACCTGTTTCAGTCCTGGTTTAGTTCTGGTTCAGTCCTGGTTTAGTCCTAGTTTGGTCCTGGTTTAGTCTTGGTTTAGTTCTGGTTCAGTCCTGGTTTAGTCCTGGTTTAGTCTTGGTTTAGTCTCGGTTTAGTCCTGGTTTAGTCTTGGTTTAGTCTCGGTTTAGTCCTGGTTTAGTTCTGGTTTAGTCCTAGTTTAGCTCTGGTTTAGTCCTGGTTTAGTTCTGGTTTAGTCCTAGTTTAGTTCTGGTTTAGTCCTGGTTTAGTCCTAGTTTAGTTCTGGTTTAGTCCTGGTTTAGTCCTAGTTTAGTTCTGGTTTAGTCCTGCTTTGGTGCTGAAATATCGCACCTTTCCTTTACATTACGCATTTTGTTCCGTATCATTTCGCGGTTTATTAATAGGGTTTTTATTGCTTGTCGCTCCGTTAACTTTACGCTGTCCATAAACCGCGCTAATGCCGGACACAGGCAGTACTACATTACCCATAATTCACTTTTATTAATGAGCCTATCGCTGTGATTGATCCGTGAGCCGCGCGTAATTGTAGTTCAGACCAGAGTCCAGCAGCAGAATGGAAAGAAAACCACAGGGTACTTCAGACCTGATTTAGGTCTGGGTTAGGCTTCCTATAATCCAGGTTTAGTCCAGGTTTAGTCCAGGTTTAGTCCTGGTTTAGTCCTGTTTTAGTCCTGTTTTAGTCCTGTTTTAGTCCTGTTTTAGTCCTGGTTTAGTCCAGGTTTAGTCCTGGTTTAGTCCTGGTTTAGTCCTGGTTTAGTCCTGTTTTAGTCCTGGTTTAGTCCAGGTTTAGTCCTGGTTTAGTCCTGGTTTAGTCCTGGTTTAGTCCTGTTTTAGTCCTGGTTTAGTCCTGGTTTAGTCCAGGTTTAGTCCTGGTTTAGTCCTGGTTTAGTCCAGGTTTAGTCCTGGTTTAGTCCAGGTTTAGTCCAGGTTTAGTCCTGGTTTAGTCCTGTTTTAGTCCTGTTTTAGTCCTGGTTTAGTCCTGGTTTAGTCCTGTTTTAGTCCAGGTTTAGTCCTGGTTTAGTCCAGGTTTAGTCCAGGCTTAGTCCAGGTTTAGATGAGTTTCGTCCTTTGTCAATGTTTAAATGCAGGCTCAGTTCTTTTTTTCTGTGAATGACGGAAATGTTTTTATTCTGCACTTTTCTCCTTTAATGTTAACTTTATGATGATTATTTATGATGATTTATGTTTTAATTTGTTGTATTTTGATTTGAATGACTTTCTGTGCAAATTGTGCAGTACAGATAAACCTGTCCTGTCCAGGTTAAGTTCTGGTTTAGTTGTTAGTTAGGACCTCGTTTAAGACCTAGTTTAGACCTGGTTTAGTGGTTTAGTCCAGCATTGGTCCTGGTTTAGTCTTCGTTTAGACCTGGCCTAGACCTACATTCGTCTGGGTTTAGTCCTGATTTAGTCCTGTCTGGACTAAAAAAAATCCAGTTTTAGTCATTATTTAGGACTAGACCACGTTCAGACCTGGTCTGGTCCTGTTCTGGTCCTGTTTGAGTCCTGGTTCAGACCTGGTCTGGTCCTGTTCTGGTCCTGTTTGAGTCCTGGTTCAGACCTGGTCTGGTCCTGTTCTGGTCCTGTTTGAGTCCTGGTCAGTCTCTTGATTGTAGTCCATTACAGCGGCTCTAATGGACTGCATTTCCCAGGATGCACCGTTTATTGGCCTCATAAATCGGGTTGAGGATCGATCGGGGCCGGAGCGGTTCACTTTAACTGGATTCAGACAGAATGAATGCTCTGAGGTCAGCCGCAGGACTCACACTTTCACTGAGAGACAAATAAAAACATGTTTGATCAGAGACAGGGATGAGAAACATCACATCATCATATCACCAAGAACCAGCTGTGGTGCATTTGTGATCATCCAGATACTTTCACAACCAGAAAAAAACATCAGATATTCTCCTCTGTCACTATTGTTTTCACTCTTTCACTCTCTTTTTTGTTTTTATTGACTCTTGTGAGATTCAAGTTATGTTATAATGTTGTTCCCTCCTCAAGAACAGACCTGGAGTTGTGTTTTGTTTCATTCACATGTTTGAGTAACACTTTATTATGTGTCTGTCTACATCTCCAAAGCTCAAAATGCTCTGTTCCACCTTGTGATGTCATGAAGTGGTAGAGCTCCTCTTACCTTGAGTTCAGTAGAGGTTTGCAAATCCAGATCTAAATTTATCCAAATGATACTAGTGAAGATGTTTGGAGTTTAAAAACACAGTGGAGCACTTCCTGTATTACCACATGATGATATCACAGAGTGGAACAGAGTGTTTTCTGTTTGAGAGAAGAACTCAGTCTAAATCTGCAGGTTTGTGTGTTAAACATGTGAATGAAACAAAACACAACTCCAGGTCTTAAAAATGATGATACTAGAGCTGCAGGGTTTGGTTAAAATATCTAATTGTGATTTATGTTTTAATAAAAGTATTATTATTATTATATTTATTATATTTATTATACTTATTATTATGATGATGATTAATATTGTTAATAATAATAACAATTAAAACTGCAAGCAGTGATAAAGGCCCTCGCCACCCCTTGCGACCGCGGGGTTTCACGCAACCGCGGAGTTTGCGCCACCCCGGAGTTCGCGCCTCTCGTTCCCGCTTCTCATTCCCGTTTACATCGCCCCTCCCACCCAAAAACAGCGACTGAGTAATACTCTACTCCATTCATTCCAATGAGAGCATTTATGACATTTTCACGTCTGCACGGTTGGAAATAGAGGTATGTCTTCATTGCTTTTTTGTTCAGTATGATGAGTGGAATATGTGTACCAAATTTCAGTGATTTATGACAAAGTAAATTTTTTCATCCCAGTTAACCAAAACCCATGTATTTCAATGAGAAATGTCGGTTGTTACCATGGCAACACACTTTCAAATAGAGGTATATTCTCTTTGGCTTTTTTTGTTCAGTATGGAGATAGGGATGTCCATGCCATATTTCAAATGTTTTTGAGAAAGTAAAATTTTTGGGGTCCCATTCAAAATTTCCAGGGGGCGCTGTGGAGCAATGGATTGTCTCATCTATGTAAACTGTATATCATTACATTCAGATAAACATTGTGACCAAAATGTATATTAATGCCGGTTAACAAGACACTGCATGTTCGTGTTAGGTGCAATTTAATACTTGAAAAAAACGCAGTTTTTCTTTGCATGTTGGCCACACCTACATTTTATGACGTAGAAAAATTCAAGTGAGTCAACTTTAATCCCACATGGGTCTAGTTCATTTGTCCACTTTTCAAGTTTGTTGAATGAAAATCCATGGCGTAAAAAATTCAACGTGACAGTTAAACTTTCAAAAAAATTGTGTTCCGTCCACAATGGCCGACTTCCTGTCGGTTTAGGGTGGGGTCATAATATAATTTTTTACTTGTCTTGACATGTTCTATGGTTCTACCAAATTTAATTTGTCTACGATGAAAAAGGTCTGTCATTGACGTAATGTATTTTGAACTTTGAGGTGGCGCTATTGAGTCATTTTGATACGTACATTTTTTTGCCTATAAAAATAATGAATTTTTCACCAACCTTGAATTTTTGGGTCATAGTTGGATTAGTGCAGAGCATCTATTTAGTCGACAAACAAAGTCCAGTACTCTGAACCCCATTCATTTCAATTACACATTTATGACGTTTCCACGGTAACATAGTTGCAAATAGAGGTATGTTCTCATTGGCTTTTTTGTTCAGTATGTCAAGGCAGATGTGCTTGCCAAATTTCAAATGTTTATGACAAAGTAATATTTTTCAGTCCCATTCAAAAGTTCAAGGGGGCGCTGTGGAGCATTGTATATCTGATTCATGTAAATTGTATATCTGTGCGTTCAGGTCAACATTTTGAACAAAACGTATATTAATGCCGGGAAAAAGGATCCTGCATGTCTGAGTTACACGCTTTTTAAAAGTTCAAAAATTGCTTTTTTCTTTGCAGGATGGCCACGCCCACATTTTATGACATAAAAAAAATCCAAATGAGTCGTCTTTAAACCTACATGGGTCTAGTTCATTTTGACCAATTTCCAAGTTTGTTGAATGAAAATCCATGGCGTAAAAATCCAAACGTGAACGTTAAAATTTCAAAAAAATGGTGTTCCGCCCACAATGGCCGACTTCCTGTATGGTTTAGGGTGGGGTCATAATATAATTTTTTACTTGTCTTGACATGTTCTATGGTTCTACCAAATTTCATTTGTCTACAATGAAAAAGGTCTGTCATTGCCGTAATGTATTTGAAATCTGAGGTGGCGCTACTGAGTCATTTTGTAACATTAATTTTTTTATACATCAAAATACCAACTTTGTCACGAACCTTAAATTTTGGGTCATAGTTGGATTAGTGCAGAGCATCTATTTAGTCGACAACAAAGTCCAGTACTCTGAACCCCATTCATTTCAATGACACATTTATGACGTTACAACGGGAACATAGTTGAAAATTGAGGTATGTTCTCATTGGCTTTTTTGTTCAGTATGATGAGTGGAATACATGTACCAAATTTGAATGGTCTATGACAAAGTAAAATTTTTTTCATCCCATTTAACCAAAACCAATGTATTTCAATGAGAGGTTTTCGGTGGTTGCCATGGCAACACTATTGCAAATAGAGTTATGTTCTCATTGGCTTTTTTGTTCAGTATGGGGATAGAAATGTCCATGCCAAATTTCCAATTTTTTTGACAAAGTAATTTTTTGGGTCCCATTCAAAAGTTCAAGGGGGCGCTGTGGAGCGATTTAATGTCTAAAAAATTTTAACTGTATGTCTATGCATTCAGATCAAGATTTTGAACAAAATGTATATTAATGCCGGGAAATAGGACGCTGCATGTTTGAGTTACGTACAATTTAATACTTGAAAAAATAGATTTTTTTTTGCAGGCTGGCCACGCCCACATTTTATGATGTAGAAAAATCCAAGATAGTCGGCTCTAATCCCACATGGGTCTAGTTTATTTTCACCAATTTGCAATTTTCTTGAATGAAAATCCACAGCGTAAAAAATCCAAACGTGAGAGTTAAAATTTCAAAAAAAATGGTGTTCTGCCCACAATGGCCGACTCCCTGTAGGGTTTAGGGTGGGGTCATAATATAATTTTTTACTTGTCTTGACATGTTCTATGGTTCTACCAAATTTAATTTGTCTACGATGAAAAAGGTCTGTCATTGACGTAATGTATTTTGAACTTTGAGGTGGCGCTACTGGGTCATTTTGAAATATTAATTTTTTTGAACATCAATAATAATTAATTTTTCACCAACCTTGAATTTTGGGTCCAATACAATTGAGTTTTCGTTATCGTTCAGGGGGTCAAAAATGGCTTCGAAGCGGCCGTAAAATAATAATAATAAGAAAAAGAATAATAATTAAACTGCAAGCAGTGATAAAGGCCCTCGCCACCCCCTTGCGACCGCGGGGTACACGCCACCGCGGAGTTCGCGCCTCTCGTTCCCGCTTACATCGCCCCTCCCACCAAAAACAGCGACTGAGTAATACTACTCCATTCATTCCAATGAGAGCATTTATGACATTTTCACGTCTACACGGTTGGAAATAGAGGTATGTCTTCTTTGGCTTTTTTGTTCATTATGATGAGTAGAATATGTGTACCAAATTTTGATGATCTATGACAAAAGTAATTTTTTTTCATCCCAGTTAACCAAAACCCATGTATTTCAATGAGAAATGTCGGTCGTCGCCATGGCAACACACTTGCAAATAGAGGTATGTTCTCATTGGCTTTTTTGTTCAGTATGGGGATAGGGATGTCCATGCCAAATTTCAAATGTTTTTGAAAAAGTAAAATTTTTGGGGTCCCATTCAAAATTTCCAGGGGGCGCTGTGGAGCAATGGATTATCTCATCTATGTAAACTGTATATCATTACATTCAGAGGAACATTGTGACCAAATGTATATTAATGCCGGTTAACAGGACACTGCATGTTTGAGTTAGATGCAATTTACTACTTAAAAAAAACGCCATTTTTGTTTGCATGTTGGCCACACCCATATTTTATTACTTAGAAAAATCCAAGAGAGTTGGCTACAATCCCACATGGGTCTAGTTCATTTCGACCAATTTGCAAGTTTCTTGAATGAAAATCCATGGGCATAAAAAATGCAAATGTGACAGTTAAAATTTTCAAAAAAATGGCTTCTGCGCACAATGGCCGACTTCCTGTAGGGTTTAGGGTGGGGTCATAATATAAGTTTTTACTTGTCTTGACATGTTCTATGTTTTCTCCAAATTTCATTTATCTACGATGAAAAAGGTCTCTCATTGCCGTAATGTATTTTGATTTTTGAGGTGGCGCCACAGAGTCATTTTGCAACATTAATTTTTTTAAATTTCAAAATAATACATATTTCACTAACCTTGAATTTTAGGTCATAGTTGGATTAGTGCAGAGCATCTATTTAGTCGACAGCAAAGTCCAGTACTCTGAAACCCATTCATTTCAATGGCACATTTATGACGTTACCATGGTAACATAGTTACAAATAGAGGTATGTTCTCATTGGCTTTTTTGTTCAGTATGTCAAGCCACATGTCCATGTCAAATTTCAAATGTTTTTGACAAAGTAATTTTTTTGGTCCTATTCAAAAGTTCAAGGGGGCGCTGTGGAGCAATGTAATGTCTGACTTATGTAAATTGTATGTCGTCGCGTTTAGTGCATCATTTTGAAAAAAACGTATATTAATGCCGGGAAATAGGACGCTGCATGTGTCAGTTATTTGCAATTTAAAACTTCAAAAAATTGCTTTTTTCTTTGCAGGCTGGCCACACCCACATTTTATGATTTAGAAAAATCCAAATGAGTTCCCTTTAATCCCACATGGGTCTAGTTCAGTTTGACCAATTTACAAGTTTCTAGAATGAAAATCCATTGCGTAAAAAATTCAAAAGGGAGAGTTAAAATTTTAAAAATATGGGGTTCCGCCCACAATGGCCGACTTCCTGTAGGGTTTAGGGTGGGGTCATAATATAATTTTTTACTTGTCTTGACATGTTCTATGGTACCACCAAATTTCATGTGTCTACGATGAAAAAGGTCTGTCATTGCCGTAATGTTTTTTTTTTTTTTGAGGTGGCGCTATTGAGTCATTTTGAAGTGTTAATTTTTTTCAATACCAAAATAATTAATTTTTCACCAGTCTTGAATTTTGGGTCAAATAAAATTGAGTTTTCGTTAACGTTCAGAGGGTCAAAAATGGCTTCAATCCTGCGAGCAAAATAAGAATAAGAATAATAATGGAAACGCGTTTTCGACCCATTATTTTTCTCCAAAACATAAAGCTACAGTCATGTGACTTTCTCACATTGTGCCCCATCACAAATAAGGCCCCTGTGAATTTTTTCACAAGTCCACGACAAATCACTTGTCTGCTATGAATTTTTGAAAATGAAATTTGAAGAGGGCGCTAGAGAGCCATTTTGTGAGATAAAGCCATGATTTGCATATCATTGTGTTCAGCTCACAAATGTGCATAAACGCTGTATTAGCGTTTTCCCAACAAAAAATGTGTGAACGAGAAATATTTTATTGAAATATTCAAAAATTTATGATTTTGTATAAAATTCCCCATGACCACACCCAAAGTCATATTCAAATATAATTGATGATCTTTAATCTCACATGGGTTTAGTGGGTTTGGGCCAAATTTGAAGTGTTTGTGATGAAAACTGTGCGAGGAGATGTCCTGAATGTGAGGGTGTGCGCTTTTGTCATCACCGGGTTTGATCCAATATGGCCGACTTCCTGTACATTTTAGGGCGGGGCCATAATCTAATTTTTGTCATGTCTTTACATGTTCTATTTTTTGATGCCAGTTTCAGATTTTTAGATTCACTTTTTTCCGAGTCGGGCTCCCATAGGCCCAATGAAAATCAAAGTTTGAGGTGGCGCTACCGATTCGTCTTTGTTTTTTTTTTTTCGGGGTCTTCGGTGACAATTAGAGCTTGGCGAGTTCTAATTTTTGACACCACTCACTGGCATGTCGGGGCGTGTTTACTACTTGATTTTTGCCATTTTCCCCGTTTCGGACGCGGTTTTAATGAGTCCCTCGCCGGGACGTTGTCTCCGGCTCGGGCCTAATAATGGAACTGATTTTCCACCCATTTTTTTTTTGTCCTAAACCATAAAAGCTACAGTCATGTGACTTTCTCACATTGTGCCCCATCACAAATAAGGCCTCTACGAATTTTTTCACAAGTCCACGACAAATCGATTGTCTTCTATGAATTTTTGAAAATGAAATTTGAAGAGGGTGCTAGAGAGTCATTTTGTGAGATAAAGCCATGATTTGCATATCATTGTGTTCATCTCACAAATGTGCATAAACGCTGTATTAGCGTTTTCCCAACAAAACATTTGTGAAAGAGAAATATTTATTGAAATATTCAAAAAATTGCAATTTTGTAGAAAAATCACCATGACCACACCCAAAGTCATATTCAAATATAATTGATGATCTTTAATCTCACATGGGTTTAGTGGGTTTGGGCCAAATTTGAAGTGTTTGTGATGAAAACTGTGCGAGGAGATGTCCTGAATGTGAGGGTGTGCGCTTTTGTCATCACCGGGTTTGATCCAATATGGCCGACTTCCTGTACATTTTAGGGCGGGGCCATAATATCATTTTATCATGTCCCGACATGTTCTATTTTTTGATGCGAGTCTCAGATTTTTAGGTCGACTTTTTTCAGAGTCGGGCTCCCATAGGCCCCATGAAAATCAAAGTTTGAGGTGGCGCTACCGAGTCGTCTTTCGTATTTTTTTTCGCGGTCTTCTTCGGTGACAATTAGAGCTTGGCGAGTTCTAATTTTTGACACCACTCACTGGCACGTCGGGGCGTGTTAACCACTTGATTTTTGCCATTTTCCCCGTTTCGGACGCGGTTTTAATGAGTCCCTCGCCGGGACGTTGTCTCCGGCTCGGGCCTAATAATAATAATAACAACATTATTATCATCGGTGGAGGTGGAAACAGGAGTCGATCGGTGAAATAAAGACGACTCAAACATGAATCACTCCAAACACAAGTTCAGAGAGTGAATGTGAGAAGAGACAAAACTCTCACCTGGTTCAAAGTGAAAACCTGCTGCATGAACAGAGTTTTTCATTCCTGGTTTTTCAGTTGTAAATATGTTTGGTTGCGGTTGAATCTGAGGCGTGTGGAGGGTCACGTGTGTTTGTGGAAGTTTTTCTTTAGACGTCACACCTGAGCCTGGATCATGCTCCGGACTCATGAGTACCTCACTGAGTACCTCACTGAGTACCTCACTCTGCCTAAGTCCTCCTATCTCTCTCTCTCTCTGTGTTTTCTCTCTGTGTTTTCTCTCTCTCTCTCTCTCTCTCTCTCTCTCTCTCTGTCTCTCTGTCTCTTTCTGTCTCTCTCTCTCTCTCTCTGTCTCTCTCTTTCTGTCTCTCTCTCTCTTTCTCTCTCCTGTCTCTCTCTTCTTTGTCTGTCTCTCTCTCTCTGTCTTTCTCTCTCCTCCTCTGTCTCTCTCCTTTCTGTCTCTCTCCTCTTTCTGTCTCTCTCTCTCCTCTTTCTGTCTCTCTTCTGTCTCTCTCTGTGTCTCTTCTGTCTCTCTGTCTCTCTTCTGCCTCTCTGTCTCTCTTCTGTCTCTCTCTGTCTCTCTGTCTCTCTTCTGTTTCTCTCTGTCTCTCTTCTGTCTCTCTTCTGTCTCTATGTCTCTTCTGTCTCTCTTCTGCCTCTCTGTCTCTCTTCTGTTTCTCTCTGTCTCTCTTCTGTTTCTCTCTGTCTCTCTTCTGTTTCTCTCTGTCTCTCTTCTGTTTCTCTGTCTCTTCTGTCTCTCTTCTGTCTTTTTGTCTCTCTTCTGTCTCTGTCTCTTCTACCTCTCTGTCTCTCTTCTGTCTCTCTGTCTCTTTTCTGTCTCTCTTCTGTTCTGTCTTCTGTCTCTTCTGTCTCTCTGTCTCTCTTCTGTCTTTTCTGTCTCTCTTCTGTCTTTTCCGTCTCTCTGTCTCTTCTGTCTCTCTGTCTCTTCTGTCTCTCTGTTTCTCGTCTGTCTCTCTGTATCTCGTCTGTCTCTCTGTATCTCGTATGTCTCTCTGTCTCTCTTCTGTCTCTGTCTCTCTGTCTCTTTTCTGTCTCTCTGTCTCTTCTGTCTCTCTGTCTCTCGTCTGTCTCTTCTGTCTCTCGTCTGTCTCTCTGTCTCTCTGTCTCCTGTCTCTCTGTCTCTTTTCTGTCCCACGGTCTCTCTTCTGTCTCTCTGTCTCTTCTGTCTCTTGTCTGTCTCTCTGTCTCTCTTCTGTCTCTGTCTCTCTTCTGTCTCTTTTCTGTCTCGCTGTCTCTCTTCTGTCTCGTCTGTCTCTCTGTCTCTCGTCTGTCTCTCTGTCTGTTCTGTCTCTCTGTCTCTTGTCTGTCTCTCTGTCTCTCGTCTGTCTCTCTGTCTCTCTGTCTCTCTTCTGTCTCTTCTGTCTCTCTGTCTTTCGTCTGTCTCTCTGTCTCTCTTCCGTCTCTCTGTCTCTCATCTGTCTCTCTTCTGTCTCTTTGTCTCTCGTCTGTCTCTCGTCTGTCTCGTCTGTCTCTCGTCTGTCTCTCTGTCTCTCGTCTGTTTCTCTGTCTCTCTTCTGTCTCTGTCTCTCTTCTGTCTCTTTTCTGTCTCGCTATCTCTCTTCTGTCTCGTCCGTCTCTCGTCTGTCTCTCGTCTGTCTCTCTGTCTCTCTTCTGTCTCTGTCTCTCTTCTGTCTCTTTTCTGTCTCGCTATCTCTCTTCTGTCTCGTCCGTCTCTCGTCTGTCTCTCGTCTGTCTCTCTGTCTGTTCTGTCTCTCTGTCTCTTGTCTGTCTCTCTGTCTCTCTGTCTCCCTGTCTCTTGTCTGTCTCTCTGTCTCTTCTCTGTCTCTCTTCTTTCTCTCTGTCTCTCTATCTCTCGTCTGTCTCTCTTCTGTCTCTCATCTGTCTCTCGTCTGTCTCTCTGTCTCTTCTCTGTCTCTCTTCTTTCTCTCTGTCTCTCTATCTCTCGTCTGTCTCTCTGTCTCTCTTCTGTCTCTCGTCTCTCGTCTGTCTCTTTTCTGTCTCCTTCTGTCTCTCTCGTCTGTCTCTCTGTCTCTGTCTCTCTGTCTCTCTTCTCTGTCTCTCTGTCTGTCTCGTCTCTCTGTCTCTCTCTCTGTCTCTCTCTCTCTCTCTCTCTCTCTTCTGTCTGTCTGTCTCTCTCTCTATCTCTCGTCTGTCTCTCGTCTGTCTCTCTGTCTGTTCTGTCTCTCTGTCTCTTCTCTGTCTCTCTTCTTTCTCTCTGTCTCTCTATCTCTCGTCTGTCTCTCTTCTGTCTCTCGTCTCTTGTCTGTCTCTCTGTCTCTTTTCTGTCTCTCTGTCTCTCTTCTGTCTCTCTTCTGTCTCTCTGTCTCTCGTCTGTCTCTCTGTCTCTTTTCTGTCTCTCTTCTGTCTCTCTGTCTCTCGTCTGTCTCTCTGTCTCTCGTCTGTCTCTTCTGTCTCTCTGTCTCTTGTCTGTCTCTTTTCTGTCTCTCTTCTGTCTCCTGTCTCTCGTCTGTCTCTTTTCTGTCTCTCGTCTGTCTCTCTGTCTCTAATCTCTCGTCTGTCTCTCTGTCTCTCGTCTGTCTCTTTTCTGTCTCTCTCCTGTCTCTCTGTCTCTCTGCAGCAGCTGTGTCCATGAAAGCTCCAGTGTCTGTGTCGGAACAAACGCCGAACAAAAGGCCTTTTCACAGAGGAGAAAACAGAGCAGCAGTGCCACCGTGAGGACAAACGGGAGCACTGCACCCAGGTCGGAACAGACAGATCACCGGCTCCATCTTGTGGACATATACAGACACTGCAGCAGGTCGGAGCACAGTCTGTACACAAACGGCCTCTGCCATAACTGCAAAAACACCATGTGGTTTTCTCACAGTATAACAGAGACTGGAGCAGTAACAGGGCGAGCGACCCTGACAGTGAAAACACACAAAAGGACCACATTTCCTTAAAGAACAATGATGCCACATATTATCATGTTTTCTACATAAATCTTGGGAACAAACTGCCTGTACAGGACAACCAAAAAGTTGATTTACCCTCTTTTAAATTATCAAAGACAGTAGTTTGTATCTTTTGCACAAAGTACTTAAGTGAGAGGAGTGGCACAAATCATTTTTCTCTTGTATTGATACTTTCTTAATACTTTGCAGTGAAATCATGCTGAGGTGTTCTACATGTATGTCTATGGCAGTTTCAATGCACACATTAGCAAACACAAAGTTTTAGGATTGTCTGAAAACTCAAGAAAAAAATACAAAATTGATTTAAAAAACACATTTTGTGATCAATCGAGCTTTGTGCAAAGGTGTCTGAGCCAAGAGACCAACCATTTTAAAAAACAAGAAAGACAGAAAAAAAGGAGCATGTGAGGGGGTCTAGGCCCCTCCCCCTGGAGCGTTAAAATAATAATAAATACATGTCATTTCCTGTAACGTGGGGTGTTTTAGGTGAAGAAATCCTTTTTTTTTTAGCTGATACACAATGATGGGATATAAGGTCGATGTTGTAGCCTCGTCTCCGAGATTCAAAACATGCACAATTGTTTATTAGACTATAACAAATTGTTCAACATCATGAACCATCACTTTAGACAGACTGAGGACCTGGCCCAATGTAGAGCCCCAGCCCTCTACCCCAGCCCTCTGCTCCAGCCCCCTGCCCCAGCCCTCTGCTCCAGCCCTCTGCCCCAGCCCTCTGCCCCAGCCTCCTGCTCCTGCCCTCTGCCCCAGCCCTCTACCTCAACCCTCTGCCCCAGCCCTCTGCCCCAGCCCTCTGCCCCAGCCCCCTGCTCCAGCCCTCTGCCCCAGCCTCCTGCCCCAGCCCTCTACCTCAGCCCTCTGCCCTCTGCTCCGCTGCACTGAGCTACTGTCAGAGCAGCAGCCTCACACTGGGCTGTGGACAAACTGAACAGTCACAGTCCAAAACGTTTGTTCACACACCTAGACTTAAGTGTCATGTTGCTTTTATGAGAATCCAACTGACACATTATTGTATCAGCTGCTCTGCTCATAACATCATGAATAAGAGACCCTCCAAACTGTAGAACATCTTTACAGACTCTAAACTGATCCTTACACTCTTTAAGATTAAGACACATGTTGAGTCTGAAGCCGTGACAGACAGACACAAGAGCAAGAGGCGAGACAGAGGGGAGGAAAGAGAAAGGAAAGAGAGGAGCAAAGAGAGGGGAGAGAGAGAGGGGGGAGCAAAGGGAGGGGAGAGAAGGAGAGAGGAGAGAAAGAGAGGGAGAGGAGAAAGAGAGAGAGGGGAGAGAGAGAGAGGGAGGGGAGCAAAGAGAGAGGAAAGAGAGAGAGAGAGAGAGAAGAGAGAGAGAGAGAGAGAAGGAGAGGAGAGAAAGAGGGAGAGGAGAGAGACGGGGGAGAAAGAGAGAGGAGAGAGAGGAGGTAGAGCGCTGGGGGGAGAGAAAGAGAGGAGGGAAGAGAGAGGGAGAGGAGAGAATGAGGAGGGAGAGAGATGGGGAGAGAGAGAGAGGGAGAGAGAGAAAGAAGAGAGCGAGAGAGGGGGGGAGAGGGGGAAGAGAGAGAGGAGAGAGAGACAGGGGAGAGGGAGGAGAGATAGAGGGAGGGAGAGAGAGGGAGAGAGAGGAGGGAGAGAGGACGAAGAGAGAGGGAGACAGAGAGAGGAAAGAGACCTGGAGAGGAGGTAGAGAGAGAGAGGAGAGAGGGAGAGGAGTGAGATGGGGAGAGAGGATACAGAGAGGGAGAGAGAGGAGGGAGAGAGGACGCAGAGAGAGGGAAACAGAGAGCGGAAAGAGACCAGGAGAGAGAGAGGGGGAGAGGAGGCAGAGAGAGAGAGAGAGAGAGGAGAGAGTGAGAGGAAAGAGAGAGAGGGAGGGAGAGGAGGTAGAGAGAGAGGAGCAGGACCGGCCCTAGCTTTTAGGGGGCCCTAAGCTGTATTTCCCGTGGGAGACTTTCGCCACTTCAGAGCCCCATATTCATATTTGACAACATTAAGACATTATCACAACCACTGATAAAAATGCTCACAACAGCAATGACCACAAGTATAACAGTGTAAAAATGTGTAAGGAAGGGGGATCTGCCAAAGACATTTTTTAATTCTGGACATTTTTTTCTGGGTTTCTGCTGCATTTTAATGTGTTCCAGTTGACTAAAGTGGACTTACATTTATCAGTTCTTCATGCCATAAAATGCAGAATTGGAAAAAGGAGCCAAATGAAGTACTTATGCAAGAGTACACTTACTACAAAATCATATCACTCAAGAAGTAAAAAATTGTGACAGAAGTTAAGATTTGCATAGGAGAAACAGCCTGGACATAACATCAGATTTATAATTATCAGATCATTTGGACTGAACATTAAATAAGAGGATTTTAGGATCACATTATTTCTATATTGTAAGTCTTTGAATGCTGTGATTTCACGTAAATGCAAATATTAATGAGTAGGATGCACAGATACCGATACCAGTATCGGGTGCCAATATTTGTAGTCGTCAATGGGCTGCCGATACCAAGAGCCGATACCACTGTATCTGTTCCTCTTGTTTGAGTCTCAGCTCATCTCTCCACAGAGCAGTGAGCTGAGCTCAACTCTGAGCTGAGTTGACCTTAAAGCTGCACATTCACTGTTCTGCACATTAAGCTCAGCTGTAATCATATGTGACCGTTAAATATACAAATATTTAATACATTACAATATTTAATAATGTTTACAGTTCACAGAGGGTACCAGCGCAGTGCTTGTGTATATAGTAGTAGCATGCTAACGTTGCTGGCGATTATTTGCTTCTGCTGCGTGATAACTTATTGTAATTAACAAACATTTTGTGACTGAATAGAGCGAGTTCAGAGCATTTTAAAAGACGTATAACATGTCCATATTGGTAAGTGTGGCCGTGGTAAAAGTAACTACAGTAACTGTTAAGCTAACAGCGGCTCGTTAGCAGTTAGCTTATTAGCGGTTAGCTCGTTAGCCGTTAGTGCGATGCGCAGTTTGCAAAGAGGGAGTGGTAAATATTAAAGTCAGGTGCTCATCTAAATAAATTATATTGGAATTATACCCAACTACAGTGGTTTCAGTAGATAAAATAAGAATTCTACCATGAAAAAGGCTATACTATAAAAATCCTAAACTCACATCATCTGATGGTTTATACCACAATAGAATGAGCCACAACCAAAAACAGCCAGTGTAATAAACAGACTCACCTGCTGTCCTCTGTCCCTCTGAGGTGTGTCCCGTCTGTCCTCTGTCCCTCTGAGGTGTGTCCCGTCTGTCCTCTGTCCCTCTAAGGTGTGTCCTGTCTGTCCTCTGTCCCTTTGAGGTGTGCCCCGTCTGTCCTCTGTCCCTCTGAGGTGTGTCCCGTCTGTCCTCTGTCCCTCTGAGGTGTGTCCTGTCTCTTCTCTGTCCCTCTGAGGTGTGTCCTGTCTGTCCTCTGTCCCTCTCAGGTGTGTCCTGTCGTCCTCTGTCCCTCTCAGGTGTGTGTCCCGTCTGTCCTCTGTCCCTCTGAGGTGTGTCTTGTCTGTCCTCTGTCCCTCTGAGGTGTGTCTGTCCCTGTCTGTCCTCTGTCCCTCTGAGGTGTGTCCCGTCTGTCCTCTGTCCCTCTGAGGTGTGTCCCGTCTGTGCTCTGTCCCTCTGAGGTGTGTCCTGTCTGTCCTCTGTCCCTCTGAGGTGTGTCCCGTCTGTCCTCTGTCCCTCTGAGGTGTGTCCTGTCTGTCCTCTGCCCCTCTGAGGTGTGTCCTGTCTGTCCTCTGTCTCTCTGAGGTGTGTCCCGTCTGTCCTCTGTCCCTCTGAGGTGTGTCCTGTCTGTCCTCTGTCCCTCTCAGGTGTGTCCTGTCTGTCCTCTGTCCCTCTGAGGTGTGTCCCGTCTATCCTCTGTCCCTCTAAGGTGTGTCCTGTCTGTCCTCTGTCCATCTGAGGTGTGTCCTGTCTGTCCTCTGTCCCTCTGAGGTCTGTCCCGTCTGTCCTCTGTCCCTCTGAGGTGTGTCCCGTCTGTCCTCTGTCCCTCTGAGTGTGTCCCGTCTGTCCTCTGTCCCTCTGAGGTGTGTCCTGTCTGTCCTCTGTCCCTCTCAGGTGTGTCCTGTCTGTCCTCTGTCCCTCTGAGGTGTGTCCCGTCTGTCCTCTGTCCCTCTGAGGTGTGTGTCCCGTCTGTCCTCTGCCCCTCTGAGGTGTGTCCTGTCTGTCCTCTGCCCCCTCTGAGGTGTGTCCTGTCTGTCCTCTGCCCCTCTGAGGTGTGTCCTGTCTGTCCTCTGTCCCTCTCAGGTGTGTCCTGTCTCTCCTCTGTCCCTCTGAGATGTGTCCCGTCTGTCCTCTGTCCCTCTGAGGTGTGTCCCGTCTGTCCTCTGTCCCTCTGAGTTGTGTCCAGCTTCACTATTTTATCTGCAGGTCCACTGTTGTAAAATGGTTACATATTTCTTCTCTGAAAAGTCCCTCTTTCCACAAATTGATTTTTTTTTGCCCTTTTTGCCCTTGCCCTTTCTTTCCACCCTTTACACTGCAGACGTCAGACACAACACGGACAGCTGCGTCCTGCAGAAGTTCTCTGATGACTCCGCCATCATTGGCCTCATCAAGGAGTACAGAGGACTAACGCAGGACTTTGTGGACTGGTGTCAGCAGAACCACCTCATCATCAATGCAGTGAAGACCAAGGAGATGGTGGTGGACCTCAGCAGACGCCACTCTACTGCCCCCTCAGTGAACATCCAGGGAAGGGACATTGAGAGAGTGACTCATACAAGTACCTGGGTGTTCATCTGAACAACAAACTGGACTGGACTCACAACACAGACGCATTGTACAGGAAGGGCCAGAGCAGGCTCTATCTCCTGAGGAGGCTCAGGTCTTTTGGAGTGAGAGGGCCACTCCTGAAGACCTTCTATGACTCTGTGGTGGCATCAGCCATCCTGTACGGTGTGGTCTGCTGGAACAGCAGCATCACAGAGAGGGAGAGGAAGAAGCTGGACAAGGTCATCAAGAAGTCCAGCTCCGTCCTGGGTTGTTCTCTGGACTCAGTGCAGGAGGTGGGGGACAGGAGGGTCCTGGCTAAGGTCATCTCTCTGCTGGACCATGAGTGTCACCCCCTGCAGGAAGCTTTGTCTGCCCTGGAGAGCAGCTTCAGTGACAGACTCATTCACCCTCGCTGTGTGAAGGAGAGGTTCCGCAGGTCTTTCCTTCCTGCTGCTGTCAGACTGTATAATGACACTGTTAACACTGAACATGTGTCATTCAACCATATTTAACCAAACTCATGTGCAATACTCAAGTCACTTTACAGAGATGTATATCTATATGTATATGTATATATGTGTGTATATTAGGGTCTATTTTTAGTTTATTTTTAAGTCTATTTCTTAAATTATTTCAAGCTATTTATCTCTTATCTTCTTTTATTGCATGTACAATTTTCCTTCTGTTGTTTAACTGTGCGGTGCAATATTGGAATTTCCCCACTGTGGGACTAATAAAGGCATATCTTATCTTATCTTATCTTATCTTATCTTTCAGTTTGTAAAACACCTTTTTCAACACCTTTCCAATCATTATTTTCAATATAAATGTATGGGCTCTTGGGGGCCCTCTGGTCGCCTCGGGGCCCTAAGCAGCTGCTTAGTCTGATTATAGTCTGGGCCGGCCCTGGAGAGGAGAGAGGGAGAGAGAGGAGGAAAAGAGAGGGAGAGGAGAGAGAGACAGAGGAGAGAGAGGAGCAAAGCCACAGTGACATTCTTTTATTCTCAAGTGTTTAAAACAACTTGTGACTTGGTAAAAATGGACTGGACTTGGACTTGAGACCTGTGACGTGAGATGACTTCATGTCAGAAAACACTTTGAAGAAACTGTCCTTCCCACTTCTTTATTCGTTATCAGGACTTTTTTTTTTTTTTTTTTTTTTTTTTTTGGCAATGGCCATTTACCAAAAAAAAAGTGTAAAACATAGGAGCTCTGTGGTTTGGTAGTGGACTTGGACTGGACTTGAGAACAAAGACTTCAGACTCACACAGACTTACACAAGTATTTGGCCCCATCATTGAACATTGTATCACACCATTAGCCTGTTGTACTTGAGCGCTGTAACTGTCCTGTTATTCAAGAATGTTCACAAAATATATGAAAACCAAATATGACTCATACCTTTGAAGATTTACGCCTGACGATATTTTCTTTTCACATTGGATCCATAGATTCACTCACTATAAAAAACAAAACAAACAATCAAATAAACATTCCCTTTCAGTAGTTTTTTCTCCCATTGATATTTTGCAGCTGACGTCATCAACATTCTCTGGGGGCTAACTGTAGGCACTGCTCTGTCTGAGGCTTGTTACTTTGAGCGGGGTTTTGCTTTGGCACAATCTGACCATAATGAATTGACTTAGCCCGAATCTACAACAGTTGAGCTGATCTGTGCTGTTAAACAAGTCCCTCTCAAATACAGTCATAAGCTAGCTAGCATTAGCCAAGTTTTTCAGTCACTCTCGCCTTTTTGTTGAAAATAAATCTCCTAAACAGGACCATGAACACTCACACTGATACACTGATCACAGGCTCCCGAAAATGTTATTATTATTATTTTTGTATTACAATTATAAAACCTTTTTTTTTTTTTTTTTTCTTTGCTAATGTGTGCATTGTGTCACCATGGTAACTGCTGAACATTCTGCCATAGACATAAATGTAGAACATGTAGAATACTTTGCAGTGACATCATAGTATGATGTCACTGCAAAGTACTGATGTCTAATGGTGCTGGATTAGTTCTAGTTTAGATGTGTTTTAGTCCCAGTTTAGTCCTGCTGTAGACTCGTTTCACTAATTATCTAATGGTTAACCTGTTGTTTTGTAGATTTTTTCATAATTGTGTTAAACTTTACGACTTTTCCAATAAAAACAAAAATACTACGACATAGGAAACTACTTCTATCGAACTGATTCACGATGAAATAAAGTCTAAAAAGTGAAATATTGTGTAAACCGTTGTGCGCTCCCCGCTGCGGCGCTCCAGGGGGCGCGCTCACTGAGCTCTGCCACCTCCGCTGCTCGTCTGAGCCGCAGAAGAACACTCACTTCCGCTCTGTGCTGTTCTCATGTCCTGATCTCAAACTTCGGCTTTATTATTTTATTTTTGTCTCTATTTTACACTTTAATTTAACTGTTTCTGCATTTTCTGGTCCGGATACATCCACGCTCAGCCCCTGACGGTAATAATTGCCATTTTAAGATGAGATTCCGGAAGTTTGTGAAGGAAAAGCCCGCGGAGCTAACAGGCTAAAGCTGTTAGCATGGATTAAAACACAAAACAGTTGATTTTAGAACAGTTTGTGTCTGATTTTGCTAATGTAAGATTCTTGTACATCGTGTCAGAAACCTGCTGAATATAATGTACAGGATCAAACTGTGACAGGCGTCTTATTTATCCTGTTGAGTCATTCTACCTGGAACTTAACTGAACTAAGGCTTAGTTGAGTTTTATTACGTCCTGTTAAAGTCCTGGTTTAGTTCTGGTTTTGACCTGGGTTTGGGCCGGGTCTTTGTTTAGTCCTGGTTTAATTAGACCTGGTTTGTAGATTTAGTTTAAACCTAGTTTAGACCTCATTTAGATGAGGAGTAGTCCTGTTCTAGTTCTGATTTAATCCCATATAGACTTACCTTAGTCCTGGTTTAGTCCTGGTTAATATCTAATTTGTTCTCTGGTTTAGTCTGGGTTAATACCTAGTTTGTTCCCTGGTTTAGACTTGGTTTAGACCTGGTTTAGTCCTGACTTGGTCCTGGTTTAGACCTGGTTCAGTCCTGACTTAGTCCTGGTTTAGACCTGCTTTAGACCCTCTTCTCTTGCCTCAGGTCTTGATGGACTCTAAAGTTAAGGATGTGGGGGTGCAGTGGGAGCCGCCAGACCCAGACTGGTACCAGGACTTGGGCCAGGTCTTGGGGTTGGGTCTAAGTGAAGCGATGTCATCCATCAGGGGTCACAGAGAGGTCGGAGTTCAATGTGACAGAACCGAGACCACAGAGTCTGGAGTCCAAGTGGATCTGATCACACAGGCCCTCTCAGGTAAGACTCAGAACAGGTGTCACTTTAGGTCCTATATTTCACAATATTAACTCTTGTGAGTTTTAAGCCATGTTATAATGTTGTTATCTCCTCAAAAAACATACATGTAGTTGTGTTTTGTTTCATTCATTTCATGTTTGAGTCAGAATGCAGAATGCTTCCACCTTGTGATGTCATGAAGTGGTAGTTTTCAAGTTAACAGCTCCTTTTACCTTTTTTCAGTAGAGATTGGCAATTCCAGAACTGAAATTATCCAAACGATGCTATTGAAGGTGTGTGGAGTTTGAAAACACTGCGGAGCACTTCCTGTGTTAACCACATGACATCACAAGGTGGAACAGAGTGTTTTAAATATGCAGTGTTTGTGTGTTAAACATGTGTGAATGAAACAAAACACAACTCCAGGTCTGTTTGTGACTAGGAAACTGCATTAGAACATAGATCAGTGTAATATTAGATGTTTAATTGTAACTGAAGTGTAGACACTTTGCTAAAAGGATCAAAAACAATAAATAAATCAATGCAATTTTTCCAATGTATCTTAGAAAAATGTGTCCTGCCCCAGTACAGATATATTGTACAAGCAGCTCTTGAGGTCAAAATAAGTCAGCTGTGTACTATCTGTGTCTATTTTTAAAGTGTGTGTTGGCATGCTAGTTGTTGCTGTACCATGACAACAAAACTACAGTCTCTGAGAGTCATGAAAAACACTTATAAACTCATCGTGGTGAATAGATAGGATAGTCAGAATGCATAAAGTAAGTCAGGAATAACTTTGGACCACTACAAACTGTTTAAAATAAACTTGTGCTACTTTCAAGACAGTAAAAGCTTTAACCCTCTTAAATAGATTTGTATTTTGAAAACACTAATGTTTAAAGTGTGATTCATATAACCATCATGTGATTATTGAAATGGCTCTTCTTCGGTTTTATCCAGGTCCTTCGATGATGCTTCAATGTGTGAGTGTGAGGGCAGAGGGACCAGGCGAGGGCGCTCTCCTGCAGCACTACCACAAACCTAGACCCAGAGGCAGACCCAAACTCAACCGGGAGCAGACTGGGTCTAGATCAGAGACCCAGGACAAGACCAGGAATAGAGCAGAGACCCAGGACCAGATTAGGACTAGACCAGAGACTGGAGATCAAACCAGGACTAGACCAGAGACTAAAGACCAGAACCAGGGAGATCAAAATCGGACTATATCAGACACCGAGGACCAGACCAGGACGAAAACCAGGACCAGGACCCGGGAGATCCGGCCTTCACGGAGGTACCAGGATTACGAGACCCCAGAGAGTCCAGAACGGAAAAAAAGGAGAGGAGCAGAAGAGGGGAGGGACACAGCTATATCCAAATCTATCGGTACGAGTCTACGAGATGAGTCATTTTGAAGGGTAACTTCTCAACAACTAAGTAGATCATCATTTTACATGCTGTTGATTGTTAAACAGGAAGTCGACGGACCTCTTAGTATTATTAAGCTTAAGTTTTGTATTACCATTGACACTGCAGAGCTGATGGTGGCAGTTCAATGTGGCAAGCAACAGATTTTCATTTATGTATTTTTACTGTTAAAAACACTCAACAACATTTTAAAATCCTACATGTATGTATGATTTGGTGTCTAAACCATTAGAATATACACCAAGTTAGGAAAGTGGGTGAAAACCAAAATTTTCTGAGAACTCAAAATAGTTCTAAAAACATATTAATGTTATATCTGCTTAGTATGTCACCTGTTGTGATGTTGTAACTACCATGTGAAGAAACAGTTCTAATGACATGTGAATTTGCTTCCCTGGTGTAGATCTGATTTGGACCTGCTTTAGACCAGCTTTAGACCCACTTTAGACCTGGTTTAGACCAGCTTTAGACCTGGTTTAGACCAGCTTTAGACCTGGTTTACCTTTTGATTCTTTATGATTCTGTATGGTTTCTAGAGGAGGACCAGAGCATATTAAAATCTGCAGAGGAGGAGAGCAGAACCAGGGATGACCCAAACTGGACTCTACGAAACAGAGGTGTGTTATACAGATCTTTTAAATGCCTTAGAAAACACTTGAAAATAGAAAAAAATAGAAAATGTTTTCACTCATTCCTGTTTAAATCTTCTGTGTTACTGTATTGTAGAATATAGGGCAACACTATCAAAGCTCTCTTATGTACCCAGATAGAGTAACATGTATGTCTATAAGAGGTGGAGAAAATGTCTGTGTAATCCCTCAGTGGTCCAGGTCTGACCCATAGTAAAAACCAAAGTTAAATCTGTCACTGGACAAATTGTTGTAAGAGTGAAGACGTTTGGCTGCTCGTCCAAGCTTCTTCTTCAGTTCTGGTCAGATCACTGCTGGACACTGCCTTATATCTATCTGAAGTGAGGGGCTAACTACACTGAAACTGTAAACATCTATTGTCTCCAGTTTCATCCTTAATGGCCTTAGTTCAACCTTTAACATTTAAACCTTTATATCTTTAATGGGCCTACTGGCTACTGAACGTCTTCACTCCTACAACGATTTGTCCAGTTGACAGATTTAACTTTGACATTTACTGTAAATGGGATATCACACTTGCCATCTATGCATGTTTGAGTAATCTAGCGTTCTCCAGCCCTATTCAAACTCTCCTTATGGTTTGTAGTACAATTTTGCATAAGGCTCCGCCCGCAAGCCTACGTCACCCATGCTCCCACACGACAATTCTCCATAAGTATACAAAAGCATGATACAAAACAATACACTACAACTGGACAAACCTGATGCAATGTGCTGTTTCATTAACACTGAGTGTGTTATGATAGTGCAAAGGGAGAGGGGAGACTCAAGAGTGTCAAAAGTGAAAGTGAAACTTATAACACATGTCAATTAAACAATAAACGGTAACATGGTGATCTAAATATGTTATGTGTTACAGTTAATACCCCACAGAAGTGTAATACCCGTCTTTAATGACACCAGTATTGGAAAATGCATCTGTGCTTTACATTGGTTTATGGAGGACATTTGAATGTGTCTCTTTTCAGCAGCCTCTCAGAACTTTGTCTCCCATGATGCTGCAGTGCGTGTGAAGGAGGAGGCGGGGCTTGTGTCTGCTGGGGGCGTGGTCTGTGATGTCTGTGGTAAAGTCCTAAAGACCAAGTCCAGTCTGTCTCGACATGCTCTAGTCCACAGCGGAAAGCAACCACACAGCTGCAGGTTCTGCCCTCTGCGCTTCAACAGGAAAGGTCTGAAACTGAACCGGGGACTGGACCGGGGACTGGACCGGGGACTGAACCGGGGACTGGACCGGGGACTGGACCGGGGACTGGACCGGGGACTGGACCGGGGACTGAACCAAGGACTGACCGGGGACTGAACCGGGGACTGGACCGGGGACTGGACCGGGGACTGGACCGGGGACTGACCGGGGACTGGACCGGGGACTGGACCGGGGACTGGACCGGGGACTGGACCGGGGACTGGACCGGGGACTGACACAAAGTTCAACATTTTCTCTGAATAAATAAACTATGGGAAAATAGTTTTTCACTAAGGCTTAAAGAAGAATTGTCCAGATGAGTCAACTTTTTATGTTCGGTTGTATTCCAACCGAACACTATTTTGGGGAGAAATTTTTTTTAATAGTAGTGTAATAGAGATCTATAACGTTTTGAATAAAACATTAAAGCACCTCCATTTTAAGTAAAATAAGTGTGTTTCAGTTGGTGGTTTTCAGATTGTGAAATCTGATGATGTCAGACTCCCAGATGGGACAGAGACAGTTTTTATTGATTACAATGTACTTTGTCATGAAATACCCAAGAGGTAAATTCACAAATGTTGATCCTGATCATTTTTATTAGTGACTATACCCAAGAACTCGCCCCCATCTGCATTAAATCAGTTTGGTCTATAGAATGTCATGATATCATCTGAAACATAGCAACACAAAACATTAAAATGTTTTTGTATTTTTGTCCTGGTTCAGACAACCTCCGGCATCACTTGCGGATCATGCACCCAAACGGCCCCGCCCCCCGAGTGAAGCTCCGCCCCCCTGCGATCACCTGGCTCTGTCACACCTGTGGGAAAACCTTCACCCATCGCTCCAGACTCAAGACACACGAACAGATCCACACTGGAGTCAAACCCTGCCAGTGCCCCCTCTGTCCCAAGGCCTACATGAGGTGAGACCTGCTTTAGACCTGCTTTAGACCTGCTTTAGACCTGACCTGCTTATAGACCTGATATAAGACCTGAGGCAGACCTGGTGTAAAAATAAGCTAAGTCCTGGTTTAGATCTGCTTTAAGTTGGCTTTAGACCGGCTGTACACCTGAGGTAGACTAGGGTTACACCTGAGGTAAGACCAGATTTGGACCGGGTTTAGACCAGGTTTAGACCAGGTTTAGACCAGGTTTAGACCAGGTTTAGACCAGGTTTAGACCTGGTTCAGTCCTGGTTTAGACCTGGTTCAGTCCTGGTTTAAACTTGCTTTAGTCTCAGTTTATTCCTGGCCTAGTCCTGGCGTAGTCCTGGTGTAGTCCTGTTTGAGTCCTGGTTTAGGCAGGAGGTCCCCATGATGTGAGTGTGTATAATGTGTGTAATGTCCTTGCATTTGTGATAAATGCCTGTGTGTGTCTCTCAGGATGAACGACTTGGAGCACCACCTGAAGAGGCTCCACCCGCACGGGTCCTCCTCCCCCCCGCCCCCCTCTCAGCTCCTCTGTCACATGTGTGGGCGGAACTTCTCCTGTAAGTCCCTCCTCTCTCTCCACCTACAGAAGCACACTGGCGAGCGACCACACCTGTGTCACCTGTGTGGGCGCAAATTCAGCCGCAAACAGCAGCTCCAGGTGCACAGGGCCGCCATGCACCGGGGGGCGGAGCTACAGAGGGGGGAGGAGCTGCAGCATGGGGAGGAGCTACAGAGAGAGGAGAGAGAAGAGGGTGAAGAGGATGAAGAAGGGGGAGACATGAGGGAAGAGGGTGAGAACAGAGAGAAGACCGGTAAGAGCACCTCCCTGTGTGTCAGATTGTGTCAGATGCCCTCGCTCACCGCCTCTCTCTGTCAGGGCTGGTGTGTGACGTTTGTGGTAGGAGGATGCGTTCAGCAGCCATGTTGGAGGCCCACAGAGCGGCGCATTCTGGAGAGAAGCCGTTTCAGTGCAGTGTCTGTGGCAAAGGCTTCCTCCGAGCGCAGACCCTCAAACAACACCAGGTACAAACCCACATGTGACATCACAACAATCCCTGTGGTTTAACCTGAGCTGGAGACGGGTCCGAACTCTCAGGTGGAGTTTGCTGTCAGATTGTAGATGTGTTGACCTGGTTTATGGTTAATATCTCTGTAATTACTGGGCCTATCCATATGAAACAAAAACTGGCACAAAGTTCAATATCTTCTCTGCAGGTATAAATGAACAAAAGTCAAATGATTTTTTCACAACGGCTTCAGAAAGTGGTGCCATTATTCAACCCCAAAGATGTGATTGTTGTGATTTGAAAGGACTTTAAACCATAAGATTAATATGACGAGTTTGTGGAGTCAAAACAAATAAAGATATAGTTCAACATTTGTGGATCTGAAGTTTGGAGATTTCCTTAAAAGCAGTGAATCTCTCATAGTTACATAGCCCCTACCCTCCATCTGAGCTGTCATACTCACAGATGGGACAGAGACAGTTACTATTGATGACATTGTACATTTACTTTGTCATGAAATATCCAAAAGGTAAATCCACAAATGTTGAATCTGATCGTTTCTGTTAGTGACTAAACTCAAGAACTCACTGTATTACAACACAAATCTGCACTTGAACAATTTAGCTGCTCCATCTGTCTTAAATATGATTAGTCTATCCATGGGTGTCTAAACAATGAAAAATTAGAACCGTTGACATAGCGATAAACAATTTTAACCAAAATATTATATGTTTTAAAGTGTCAGTATGGTACTATTTTCTGATCCATGTTATAATGTTGTTTCCTCATCACAAAGCAGGCCTGGAGTTGTGTTTTGTTTCATTCTCACATGTTTAACACACAAACCCTGCCGATTGATGCTGAGTTCTTCTCTCAAACTGAAAACACTCTGTTCCACCCTGTGATGTCGTCATGTGGTAATACAGGAAGTGCTCCACTGTGTTTTTAAACTCTGTACACCTTTACTATAGAGTTATTTGGATAATTTCAGTCCTGAAATTGCTCATCTTTACTGAACTAAAGGTAAAAAGAGCTGTTAACTTGAAAACTACCACTTCATGACATCATAAGGTGGAACAGAGCATTTTGAGCTTTGGAGATCTGAGGTCTGATTTTGGAGGTCTGTTTTTGAGGAGGTAATGGCATTATAACATGACTTAAAGTTCACAAGAGTCAATTTTGTGTATTATATCGAAATGTCTCTCTCCTTCGTCAGTTACACTTCCACCTCCGGCCTCAGTCCTCTGGGGCGTGTGCTCTGGCCCCCGCACGGCCCTGCTCCTTCCCCTGCACCGTGTGTGGTCGATCCTTCAGGTTTCCCTCACTGCTCTCCGCTCACATGACAGTGCATTCAGACGAGCGTCCTTTCACCTGTGACCTCTGCCCCCGTTCTTTCCGCCGCGTCAGCCATCTTAAACGCCACGTGGAGGGGGTGCATCCCGATGGACGCCCCAGACCCACACACATCTGCCCGATCTGTGGCACCGATCAGAAGTTCAGGTCCAAACTAGAGCGCCATCTACTGGTGCACTCAGGGGAGCGGCCGTACAGCTGTGACAGGTGAGAGACAAACCAGGACTAAACCAGGGGCTAAACTAGGGACTAAACCAGAACTAAACCAGGACTAAACCGGGACTAAACCGGGAACTAACCCAGGACTAACCGAGGACTAAACCAGGACTGAACCAGGGACTAAAACCAGGGACTAAACTAGGACTAAACTAGGGACTAACCCAGGACTAAAGGGACAAACCGGAACTAGGGACTAAACTAGGGACTAAACTAGGACTAAACTAGGGACAACTAAACTAGGGACACTAGGGAAACTAGGGACTAAACTAGGGACTAAACTAGGGACTAAACCAGGTACTAAACCAGGGACTAAACCAGGGACTAAACTAGGGACTAAACCAGGGGACTAAACCACTAGGGACTAAACAGGGACTAAAGGGACTAAACCAGGGACTAAACCAGGGACTAAACCGGGACTAAACAGGACTAAACTAGGGAAACCGGGACTAAACCAGGGGACTAAATCAGACTAAACCAGGACTAAACCGGGACTAAACCAGAGGCTAAACCAGAGGCTAAACCAGGACTAAACCAGAGGCTAAACCAGGACTAAACCAGGACTAAACCAGAGGCTAAACCAGAGGCTAAACCAGAGGCTAAACCAGAGGCTAAACCAGAGGCTAAAGGCTAAACCAGGACCAGGATTAAACCAGGATTAAACCAGGATTAAACCAACCAGGACTAAACCAGGAGGCTAAACCAGAGGCTAAACCTAAACCAGGGAGGCTAAACCAGAGGCTAAACCAGAGGCTAAACCAAAGGCTAAACCAGAGAATAAACCAGGGACTAAACCAGGGACTAAACCAGGGACTAAACCAGGGACTAAACCAGGGACTAAACCAGGGACTAAACCAGGGCTAAACCAGGGGCTAAACCTAAAGCCATGGACAGGGACTAAGCCAGGACTAAGCCAGGACTAAGCCAGGACTAAGCCAGGACTAAGCCAGGACTAAACCAAAAGTCTCTGATCTTGGCTCAGGTGCAGTCAGAGCTTTGGTCGCCTTGGTAACCTGCAGCAGCACAAGAGGCGTATGCACGGCGACCACATCCAGAGGCTTCGCCATAGATACGGGTGGGACCACAACGATGACACGCCTCGCATTGTTTTCAGCGACGAAGAAAACGAGCCCGAAAATCACCAAGATCATCGAGCAGAGGGGTTTAACGGAGACAAGTCCATGTTTAAGCAGGAGATGAACATGGAGGAGGAGGGGAGAAGAGGCGAGGGGGAGAGGCATGTAGAGGAGGGGGCAGGGCATGTAGAGGAGGGGGCGGGCATGGAGAAGAGAGGGGGTGGGGCATGGAGGAGAGGGGGTGGGGCATGCAGAACAAGGGGAGGGGCATGGAGGAGAGGGGGAGGGGCTTGTGGAGGAGCAGAGTTCAGCTATGCACCCAAACAGTATTTTGGTTGTAGGAGAGCGGAGGGATGTGGTTGTGCTTGAGAAGGTGGTGTTAGGAGAGGTCAGTACAGGTGGAGAGGGGACAGTCGAGGGAACAGAAGAGGGGAGTGAGACAGGTGAGGTGATGATATTAGGAGAGGACACCTTTGGAGATGCAGGGAGGGATGTCGTAGATACTCAGAGCGTGGAGATAGCAGCAGAAATGACTGTGATGGAAGCGACAGGTGAGATTTTAGAGGGAGTGGTCCAGGCAGGTGCGACAGGAGAGGTGGTGATACTGGAGCACGATTACGTCAGCACAGAGGAGGTGGAGCTGTCTGGAGCAGTGCACGTTCTGGAGGAGCACACAGAGCTCACACAGGTGGAAGTGAGGACCTCTGAATAAATACAAGATTCAAATCACATAATCAAGATGTCTGCTATTGATCCTTGGCAGTGACATCACACTGGGGGTTTTCTACATGTATGCCTAAATCCAAAATGGATTTAAACCTCACATTTTCAAGAGCCTGTGATCATGATCTTGTTTAGGTGTTTTTCAACAAAAAGGTGTGACTAACTGAAGAACTGCTGGCTAATGCTAGCTAGCTTGTGATTGTAATGCTATTTGAGAGGGACTTGCTTAACAGTGCAGTGCCTACAGTTAGCATCACACTCCCAGGGAATGTTGATCACATCAGATTTAAAGTATACATTTTAGGCCAGCTGGGAGTAACTCATCTTGACTGAAATGGAGCAGAAAGGTCCATCCATATATTATTTGACTAACTAGACAAGTTTCAGTTGATTTCAGAAGCAAATGTGTTCTCACCAGCCGCCCCATCCTTCAGTGTCTGAGTTAAACCTGCATTTGACCCATCCTTCAGTGTCTCCGAGTTAAACCTGCATTTGACCCATCCTTCAGTGTCTCTGGGTTAAACTGTTGGACCCATCTCCAGATCTGAGTCCATGTGGTTGAGGGTTGAACCAGGAACCTTTTGCTGTGAGCCAGAAATGCTAACCACTCTGCCACTGTGCCAAATCGTGCACAGTATTTTTGTGTTCAGTTTTAGAAAACAAAATGGACCAGTCCAGAGACTTTCTGTGGATGCATTTTGTGTTTCTGTAAATTATGTAGAAAATAAGATTCAAAAGTAATTTTGATAAATGCAAATGCAATTTTATTTTGTATTAAATGACTTTTTGTTCCAATATTGTTCCATTAGAACTTATTATAACATATTTGTGTTTTACTTTTACAACGGCCACTAGTACTGTTTGCTACTACTAAGGCTACACTTCTTTTACTGCTGATATTAACAGTATTGCAAATGCTACTTTTAAGGGCTAAGTGCACATTTTAACCCATGCACATCTGAGAGAGAATAATCTACAGAGTTAACAGCTTTTATGCAGAATAAGCCCCTGTGGAGACACAGGGACATTTCAGAACATGTTTGTACAGCTCAGTAAACTTCATTAAATAGACTCTTGTAGTGGACATTGTATTTAAAGACTTTCCAAAGACTTTCCACGTCTTCTATTTGGTATTTATACCTTTTGCAAGATTGTGCAGCCTCTTCTATCAGCTTTCTGCCTGGTTATAATATTGTTTCCTCATCAAAAACCTACCTGAAGAGGTTTTAGATGTCATCCAGGCACGTTTGAGTATTTGTGATCTCTCCCCCTGTCCGAATGGTTAGCTGTAAGATTCTGTACAAGGCTCCGCCCACAAGCTTACGTCAACCATACTCCCACATGGCAGTTCTCTAAATATACAAAAACATGATACTAAACTGTACACAGCAGTTTGACATATGTGATGTGCGGTAGTTTCATTAGTGGGATGTACGCTGTTTCATTTGCTGTGAAGGGAGAGAGACTTAGCACGGAGAGCACACGGAGGGGAGACTGTGTCAAAAACTAAAGTGAAACTTATAAAACATGTTAATATTTTGGGCGAATATAGCTTTTTTCAAAATAATAAAAGGTCACATGATGATCTAAATATTTTATGTCTTACAGTTTATACTCCATACAAGTAAAAGTCTTTAAATGCAGTACTTTGCTCCTTTTACTTGGTTGTGGTCCATCTCTTCTTGTACTTCTGGCTGTAGTACAGTTGTGATGGCTCGTGCAGCCGGTTTCACTGGTCCTGCCTCTTTAAACTGCAGTAGAAGTCCAGCTACAGCAGCAGATTTGGATCAGACCTCTCCTCTTTCTGTTTTTCTCTGGGTTTTTGCTGATGAAGTTTTTTAGGAGGAGAGTGAAGAGTTTAGAGTGAAACAGTTTGAACCCAGACCTCAGACCTCACCTGGACTCTCACCTGCACAGGTAAGAGAGCGTGTGCATTTATGCTTCTTTTTTATGTATTTATTTTACTCCTTTTCAAAGCTAAACGTCCTGGTGGGCAGGAGGGAAATGCAAGACTGTGGAAAGAGGATTAGCTTTGAAATATAATCAGATTTTACCTCATTCTTCTCTAAGTTTAGTGTGAGTCCAGTTACAAGCTGCACCAGGACTGAATCAGACCTGAATGAGGACTAAACCTGGACTAAACCAGGACTGAACCAGGACTGAACCAAGACTAAACTAGGATAGTGTTGTCAATAAGGAATATTCTGGATGCCTTGTTCTAACGCTGTTCCCTCCTCAAAAACAGACCTGGAGTTGTGTTTTGTTTCATTCACATGTTTGAGTAACACTTCATTATTAGTCTGTTACATCTCCAAAGCTCAAAATGCTCTGTTCCACCTTGTGATGTCATGAAGTGGTAGTTTTCAAGTTAACCTCTAACTATGTTTAAAAAAACTGTTGAGCATTTCCTGTATTACCACATGATGACATCACAAGGTGGACCAGAGTGTTTGAGAGAAGAACTAAATCTGCAGGTTTGTGTGTTAAATATGTGAATGAAACGAAAGACAGCTCCAGGTCTGTTTGTGATGAGGAAACGACATTAGAACAACATGGACCTTTTATTGTATTTTTATTTTAATACTTGCTCAAGTGAATCTCGAGTTTTGATACTAGCATTGATTAGTATCTGCTCCTCGACCCAAAACCAGGACTGAATCCAGCTTTACAGTCAGATACAACAGAAATATGGACTAAATCAGAGGGTGAAAAGTGGGACTATTCTCCACTCAAAATGACTGTACACGCAGTATTTGTGTCCTGTGTACTTACAGAGTACACACGAGAATGAGACTATCCTATAAATGTTTGTTTTTGCAGTACCTCTGTCAGCCACAGAGGGAGTAGAGAGCACACACAGGGAGAGGGGCCGTCCCTTCTATCTCCTGTTGCATTGTGGGAAAGTTTAGACATAAACACAATTCAGATTGACAAAGGAGATACAAGAGTTTACTGTTCACACAAGAACAGCACCAGAATGCAGTAGCAACAGTACTATCATGAGTAATAGTAGCAGCAGTAGCAATAGTGGTAGGGCTAATTGCAGTAGAAGTATTAGAAGAAGTTGCAGTAGTAATATTAGTAGAAGTTGCAGTTCTAGTTGCAGTAGTAGAATTAGTTACAGTAGAAGTATTAGCAGAAGTTGCAGTAGTAGTAGAAATTGTAGTACTAGCTGCAGTAGTAGTATTAGCAGAAGTTGCAGTAGAGGTAGTAGTAGTAATAGTAATTGCTGCAGTACTAGTAGTTGCAGTAGTTGTAGAAATTGTAGTACTAGTTGCAGTAGTAATATTAGTAGAAGCTGTAGTAGTAGTTGTGGTAGTAGTGGTAGTTGCAGTAGTTGTAGAAGTTGCAGTACTACTAGTAGTAGTAATAGTAGTAGTAGTAGCAGTAGTTGTAGTAGTGGTTGTAGCAGTATTTTTTTTTTTAACTCTTCTGATATGTGTCTCTAAAAATGTAATTTCAGGTTGTTGTGTTTGACGTCCTCAAAATGGAGCACACAGATAAATATGGAAACAGGAAGGTATGCAGTATCTCATGAAGTACTTTATGAAATACTTTATGAACATGTGAGTTAAACATGATTATTCTGACATTTCAGGCAGAGTCTCTATCCAATCTGTTCCACCGACCCTCCAAAAACAGGTAGGACCCTATGAGACGAGGGAGGGGGGAGGAGGGAGGAGTGAAGGATGCAAACAAGGGAAGGCGGTAAGGAGGGAGGAGACAAGAACTGATGAGAGGAGACAAAGAGGGAGAAGGGGCATGGTCAGAAAAAGATAAGGAGTAAGGATGGAGGAAGTAAAGAAGGGAGGAGACAAGGAGAGAGGAGAGGAGACAAAAACACGAGAGGGCATGGAAAAGACAGAGGAGAGGAGGAGAAAGTTGAGAGGAGAAAGGGATGGAGGAGACAAGGAGAGAGGAGGCGACATGCTGCTTTTCTGTTGATAGTTAAGAAACAGATTTAATGCATGTGGTTTAAAGACGATATAGGACATATAAAGAGGAAGGAAACGAGGAGACATAGGTTAGATAGGTGGAGCAAGGAAACATGGAGACATGCAGGCAAGGAGTCAAGGAGGGAGGAAACGAGGGAGGGAGGACGCAAGGGAGGAGGAGAGAGAAGGAGAGGAGACAAAGAGAGAGAACGTAAGATTCTGCTGTTGTGTTGAAGTTGTCTATTGATACTTTGCAGCTGGTGTCATCAATATTCCCTGGGGGGGGGCATGCTAACTGTAGGCACTGCTCTGTCTGAAGCTGTTACTCAAGTTAGAGTTTAATTTGATCTTTGTTTGTTTTTTTTTTTGTTTTGAGCTGATTTGTGCTGTTAAACACGTCTTGTATAGAACTGGTCACACATAGCTATGCTCCAGCTTGATGTCACTGCAAAGTTAAAAATGTTCTGACTTAAATCAAATAAAATTATAATATTTGGTGTTTCAGGCTGAGTTTCAGTGGGATTCCCTCCGTCAGCATCAAACTGTTCAAGAGAAGCAAACCCAGAGGTCAGAAGACAAATCATCAATATCTCATAACTTTGAAAGCTCTGGCTACATACTCCTCTCCTCTCTCCTTGTCTCCTCTTTTCTCATCTCCTTGTCTCCTCATCTCCTCATCTCCTCTCTCCTCTCTCCTCATTTGTCTCCTTGTCTCCTCTTTTCTCATGCCCTTTTTCCTTGTCTCCTCTTTCCTTGCCTCCTCAGCCCTCAGTGTCTCCTCTCCTCCTCCTCCTTCCCAGACCCCTCCCCCCTTCCCTCTGCTGACCTATCAGAGCGAGCCACGCCGTAGAGACGCTGGCAGACTGCGCTCCTATTCATCACCTCCGGTCACATGGACACGCCCTCCGCCACGCCACACCACGCCCATAAAAAGGCTGAGCACGCCCCCTCCACAGTCCAAGGTGATCCATAACTAATCAATAACTTATATATAACTCATCAGTGACGGCCCCTAAAACATAAAGACATCTCTCATATTATTATAATCTTCAACGTATGAACCATGAGGTAACAAATCTCACTAATGAACTGAACCAAACTGTGAAACAGGACTAAACCAGGACTAAACTAGGACTAAACCAGGACTAAACCAGGACTAAACCAAGGCTAAACCAGGACTGAACCAGGACTAAACCAGGACCAAACCAGGACCCACACCATCACACCAGGCCCAAGGGCACAACAGCAGAGGTGCAACAGTTGGGGATGATGCCCTGACTGCTCCGCCTCTGTCCTACAGTAGCAGCTACTTACATTAAGGTTTAGGCTACTTCTGAGGGTTTGGACACTACTACTCCTAATAGGCCTACTACTACTACTCTCACCAATACTATTTCTACTACTACTAGGCCTACTACTACTACTAACAACAATAATAATAATACTTATAGTCCACTTGTACAGTCAGAGAGCCTTTGCTGCGGTCTGTGGCTCATTCTTTGGCCCAGTTACGTAACCGCGTCCTAATAAGAGACGTCCATTCATTACGTTCACTCAGGCATACTTTCATATTTGTCATATTTATATATATCTTATAAGAGGATGGGTTTGATTTTAGTTTTTCTTAGTTTATCATGCAGTTAGGATTTATTATTCATTTACCATGTGATTCTGAAAAAACATAACATAAAAAGGATTAAAAATAAAGTCGGTATTTTTCGGTGATTTTCGGGTCTTCGTAAAGCTGACGTCAGTACGCTGAAACAGGAAGTGATCTAAAATGGATAAATAGGTGTTTTTAGGCCTTATTTTGGCATTAAATACTTATATCTTTTAAATATTTGTTCAAACAAATATAATGTAAATATATAAACTGTTATTAGGTTTAAATTCGTGAGGTTTGGAGCAGGTGCGGCGGTTTTATTGTGAAAGAGCTGCGTTAGCCGTTAGCTGCGGAGGACTCGGCCCGGGGAGCGGACACTGTGGGACCGTGAAGGCGGGCACAAGAGCTCCCAGGCCGGCTACAGCTGCTCCACGATCCACCGGGCAGGAGAGCACAGTCGGAAGGGTTGGACTCATCCCGGTGTCTCGCCCCGGAGCCGAACAGAACCCACGGAACCGGAGGAAGAGCCGGAGCAGAGCGAGGAGATGACCGGAGACTGCGCGGTAATAGGCCAGCATCACCCGCATCAGCACCAGACCCAACCCGGACCGAACCGGGACCGAACCGGAAAAGAACCGGGACTGAACCGGGCTAATCCGGGGTAAAACGCAACCAAACCAGGACTAAACCTGTCCAAAACCGCGCTAAACTAATACTTTAACTAACGCCAATGACAGAAATGAGAACTGTGTAAAACCAGATCTAATGTCAAAGAATAAATGGACTAAACCAGGACTAAAACGGGTCTAAACCAGGACTAAAACGGATCTAAACCAGGACTAAACCAGGACTAAACCAGGACTAAAACGGGTCTAAACCAGGACTAAACCAGGTCTAAATCAGGACTAAAACGGGTCTAAACCAGGACTAAACCAGGTCTAAATCAGGACTAAACCAGGATTAAACCAGGACTGAACCAGGATTAAACCAAAACTGAACCAGGACTAAACCAGGATTAAACCAGGATTAAACCAGGACTAAACCAGGACTGAACCAGGACTGAACCAGGGTTAAACCAGGACTAAACCAGGACTCAGACAGAACTCATCTTGGACTTAAATCAGAGCTGATGATGACTAAAGCTGTCTCTAATCAAGCACTAACGCAAAATAAAGCATCAGCTATTTGAAATGATCTGAACATATTGTAAAAGGGATTGACCTATTTAATTAATTTCATTATCATAACCATATTCCTCAAGAATATGTCTTGTAAAAAATAATAGGCCTACTGAAGGAAAGCAGATTAAGTGATGTAAAACTACATCCGCTTGTATTAGAGCTGACAAAAGTGTCGAAAGTTAGTCACTAATCAATATTAAAATTAGAATCGAAATAGTTAGGTCATTTGAGCAGGTTTCGATGCTAAAAAAATCACATTCACAGGACAGAAATGAACCTTTCCTGAATAGCTTTAGAGTGATCTTGAGCTGTATCAGAACAAGTATAAGACACACCCATGGACCACTATGAACCTCCTGCACACAGACGATTACACACATATAACACACGTGGGAATAAAGAAAGTACTACCATTTCATTTTAAAAATCACATTCTACTGTCTAAAGATTTTTTTTATATATATATATATAATTGTGGTATTGGAATCAGTATTGAGTATCAAGTCTATTCCTCAGTATTGAAATTGAGTTTGAAGTTGTAGGATCATGATAAAACTGCAGCTTGTGCATGTGCTTTTTCTCATGTTTCTTGTCTTTGTTTTGCAGATGGAGGAGGTATCGGAGCCTGCAGAGCCAGAGGAGCCGGAGGAGCCGGAGGAGCCGGAGGACGGTGAGAACGCCTCAGGTTTCACTCAGTCATCAGTTTGAAAATGATCTTCAGATCTGCTGCGTCACCATCACAGACACCGAACAGCATAAACAACCACTGTATAAATCTATGACAGCCTCACAAACATGGATCATACACGCAGGGGACAGACTCTATTCACTTTGGACTTTCACAAAAGTTTTACCGCCCAAGTTAAATATATCCACTCACCCAAACACACCACCCAAAACAGTTATTACATCACGTAATGAATTCAGAGTAAATTAAAATAACTTGTATGTTTGTGGAAAAAATAACTCATCAGTCTTAATAATACAATAATAATACATAAAATGCCATGGTTTCCAGTGGGGGGCACAAGGACTCGCTCTGTGGTGTCACACTGGAGTGAAGCAGTGTAAATGAGGTTAAAAACGATAGCTGCAGACTTCACATCATGAGACAGGACCCCACACACTGTCTGCTGTCTGCACTCAGGCCTGTGTGAGGAGCAATACTGTATACATGTGTACTTATACAGTAAATTGTATACCGTTGTATACTGAGTACTTTGTGAGTGTTAGGATCAGACTCTGAGGTGGCGTCTCTTCATAGTAGAATCTTATTTACAGTATGTATGTGCATACGTCTACAGTATTTTTATAGTTAGTTGTTTTTTTGTTTTTTTTACATTCTATTGTGTTTCCAGACTCAGACTCTGAGAGGGACATCTACATGAGGTTCATGAAGTGCCACAAATGTTACGACATCGTCCCCACCAGCTCCAAACTGGTGGTGTTTGACACAACGCTGCAGGTACTGAGCCTGGACTAAAACTGGACTAAACCAGAATTAAAACTGGACTAAAACTGATACTGAACCAAGACTAAAACCAGGACTAAAACCAGGACTAAAACTGGACTATAACTGGACTGAAACAGGACTAAAACAGGACTATAACAGGTCTAAAAGAGGTCTAAACCAGGTCTACAGCAGGTTTCCTCTGTGTTCAGGTGAAGAAGGCGTTCTTTGCTCTGGTGGCGAATGGCGTCAGAGCAGCTCCTCTTTGGGAGAGTAAGAAACAGAGCTTTGTCGGTGAGAAACATATACACACTTTTACACTATGTATTTATTTATACCTTTGACCTTCAGTATAGTGAGACTGTGTGGATCTTAAAGCTACCATCTGTAACTTTGATTTGTGATTTTGTTTTACCAGCAGATGACAGACGTGAAACCTGTTCCCTCCTCCCCCCACCTGGCCCCTTCCCTCACACTATCAGACAGCAGTAACATAGATGACATCTAGTGGTGAAGTGTGAGAATGCAAGAGGGCGAGGTTCACCAATTTACAGTGAGGCAAATAAGTATTTGAACAGCCTGTGATTTTGCAAATTCTCCCACTTATAAATCATGGAGGGTCGGAAAGGTTCATCTTAGGAGCATGTCACCGTGAGAGACATAATCTAAAAAAAAATCTGGAAATCACATTGTATGATTTTTTTTTTATTATTTGTATGTTACTGCTGCAAATAAGTCTTTGAACACCTGTCTATCAGCTAGAATTCTGGCCCTCACAGACCTGTTAGTCGCCTTTAAAAAGTCCACCTCCATTCCGCTTATTCTCCTACATTAGAAGCACCTGTTTGAGGTGGTTAGCTGCATAAAGACGCCTGTCCACCCCAGACAATCAGTAAGACTCCAACTACTAACATGGACAAGACCAAACAACTGTCAAAATGCACAAGAGACAAAATTGTAGACCTCCATAAGGCTGGAAAGGGCCAGGGGCAAGTGCCAAGCAGCTTGGTGAAAAAAGATCCACTGTTGGAGCAATTATTAGAAAATGGAAGAAGCTAAACATGACGGTCAATGTCCCTCGGACTGGGGCTCCATGCAAGATCTCACCTCGTGGGGTCTCAATGATCCTAAGAAAGGAGAGAAATCAACCCAGAACTACACGAGGAGCTGGTCAATGACCTGAAAAGAGCTGGGACCACTGTTTCCAAGGTTACTGTTAGTAATACACTAAGACGTCATGGTTTAAAATCATGGCACAGAAGGTTCCCCTGCTTAAACCAGCACATGTCCAGGCCCGTCTTAAGTTTGACAATCACCATTTGGATGATCCAGAGGATCATGGGAGAAAGTCATGTGGTCAGATGAGACCAAAATAGAACTTTTTGGTCTTAATTCCACTCGCCGTGTTTGGAGGAAAAAGAATGATGAGGACCATCCAAAGAACACCATCCCTACTGTGAAGCATGGGGGTGGGAGCATCAGGCTTTGGGGGTGTTTTTCTGCACATGGGACAGGACGACTGCACTGTATTAAGAGGACGACCGGGGACATGTGTTGAGAGATTCTGGGGAACAACCTCCTTCCCTCAGTTAGAGCATTGAAGATGGGTCGTGGCTGGGTCTTCAACATGACAATGACCTGAAGCACAGACAGGAGAACCAAGGAGCGGCTCCGTAAGAAGCAGATCAAGGTTCTGCAGTGGCCCAGTCTCCAGACCTAAACCCAATAGAAAATCTTTGGAGGGAGCTCAAACTCCGTGTTTCTCAGCGACAGCCCAGAAACCTGACTGATTTAGAGAAGATCTGTGTGGAGGAGTGGGCCAAAGTCCCTCCTGCAGTGTGAACAAACCTGGAGAAAAACTACAGGAAACATTTGATCTCTGTAACTGCAAACAAAGGCTACTGTACCAAATATTAACACTGATTTTCTCAGATGTTCAAAGACTTATTTGCAGCAGTAACATATAAATAAATTATTTTAAAAATCATACAATGTGATTTCCAGATATTTTTTTAGATTATGTCTCTCACAGTGACCTGCTCCTAAGATGAACATTTCAGACCCTTCATGATGTTGAAGTGGGAGAACTTGAAAAATCACAGAGTGTTCAAATACTTATTTGCCTCACTGTAATTACAGATGGTAGCTTTAAAGCATATAAAATTCACCAAGGCCAAACTTCTTAAAGGAATAAGTCTTAAAGGAATAAACCAGGACTGAACCAGGAGTAAACCAGGATGGAACAATGTCTAAACTGATTGTTTCCCTTGTGTCTTCAGGGATGTTAACCATCACAGATTTCATCAACATTCTCACCCGGTATTACAAATCTCCAATGGTGAGTCCCAAGTAAAACATTTAAATCCTGTTTTTAAAGAATGGATTTTTGTAACTTTCTACCCTCATCAAAAACCTGCCTGCAGAGGTTTTAGATGTTCATGCATGTTTGAGTAATGTCATGATCTCTCCCGAGCACTGTTCAAACCCTCTTTACAGTTAACAGTACAATCCTGTACAAGGCTCCGCCCACAAGCCCATGTTCCCACATAATTCTTCTTAAATATACAGCAGCAGGATACACAGCAACTTGACAAACCTGACGTGATGTGCAGTAGTTTCTTTAGCAGGATGCAGCTGATTGTGTTGTGATGATGCTCTGAAGGGGGAGGGACTTAGCATGGAGAGCAAAGGGAGGAGAGACTCAGGTCATTAAAAACAAAAGTAAAACTTAAACTTAGACATGTTAATACATTTTTTGGGTGAATATAGCATTTTCAAAACAAAAGGTCACACAGTGATTTAAATACGTTATGTGTTAGTAGTTAGCGGCTCATAGAAGTAAAATACCCCCTCTTTAAGTGATTTCATTTGTTTGATTAAATTTTCAGGTCCAAATCTATGAGCTGGAAGAGCACAAGATCGAGACGTGGAGAGGTAAAGTGTACTGGGGGCACTGTTGAGTCACTACCCATAGACCTGTGGTGTTAAAGCCTGCAGTACTACGTTTGGCCTGAAGATGATTCTTTTTTTTTTCAGAGCTCTACCTACAAGAGACTTTTAAACCTCTGGTCCACATCCCTCCAGACGCAAGGTCAGTCCTGGTTCAGTCCTGGTTTAGTCCTTTGTAAACGCTCTTATATTTCAGTGTATTTGAGATGGTCCAGTCTCTTGTTCAGTCCTGCTTTAGTCCAGGTCCAATCTTGGTTCAGAGCTGGTCCAGTTCTGATTTTGTCCTGGTTAAACCCGCTTGTATTACAGTGTATTTGAGGCAGTGCACTCTGTGGTTTAGTCTTGGTTCAGTCCTGCTTTAGTCCAGGTCCAGAGCTGATCTAGTCGTGGTTAAACCCTCCTGTATTACAATGTATTTGAGGTGGTTCACTCTCGTTTAGTCTTAGTTCAGTCCAGGCTTTACTCCTGGTTTAGTCGTGCTTTAGTCCTGTATTTACTCCTGGTTTAGTCGTGCTTTAGTCCTGTATTTACTCCTGGTTTAGTCGTGCTTTAGTCCTGGTCTGGTCCTGGTTCAGTCCCTGTTAAACCCTCCTGTATATTACAGTGTGTTTGAGGCGGTTCACTCTCTGATCAAGCATAAGATCCATCGTCTGCCTGTGATCGACCCCATCAGTGGAAATGCCCTCTACATCCTCACACACAAGAGGATCCTCAAGTTCCTACAGCTGTTTGTGAGTACTGAGAGTATTCATACTAGTACTGATAATACTACTACTTTTTGTTTTCATCTAACAGACCACTTAGTTTATGTACCTTGACATGTTTGGACTATTGTCATGTGATGTTGCTGTGATGCTTCTTGTCACTGATTTACATTGTCTTTGGTGCAGTCTTCATTCCAGGCGAGGTTGTTCCACAGCGCCCTCTGCAGCCCTCTTTAGAACTGTAACAGTAGAAAAGTAGAACAGGAACAAGTCTGCCATCTCAGACCCCAGCAAAAGAGAGAGCCACGTTATGGTTTGGGATGGAGCCAAAGTTACTCAGATAGAGGACAATAAACACCACCGCTGGATGAAAGAAGCAACAAGAATCCGGAGAGGTGTCCATAATACACTAAACCGAGACGAGGGGACGTTCTTGCTTTCCCACACTTGGGATACTGTTCTGAAGAAGTTAGACTGCAGAGGGCGCTGTGGTAGAACCTCTCCTGGAAGGAAGATTGCACCAAAGACAATGTAAATCAGTGACAAGAAGCATCACAGCAGCATCACATGACTCTTCTGATGAGTACAGACAGTTGTCCAAACATGTCAAGGTAAATAAAGAGCAGTAGTACTGTATCTCCTCACCTGCTCCTCTCTCTGTCTCAGGTGTGTGAGTTGGCGATGCCGTCCTTCATGAAGCAGAGTCTGGAGGAGCTGTGTGTGGGGACCTACTCCAACATCGCCTACATCCACCCAGACACACCCCTGTACACCGCCCTGTCCCTGTTCACCCACAGGAGGGTCTCTGCTCTGCCTGTGGTGGACTACAGCGGTACTGGACCAGGACTGGACCAGGACTAAACCACAACTGAACCAAAACTGGACCAGGACTAGACCAGGACTAAACCAAGACTAAACCAGGACTAAACCAGGACTAGACCAGGACTAAACCAAAACTAAACCAGGACTGAACCAGGACTAAACCAGGACTAGACCAGGACTAAACCAGGACTAAACCAGGACTAGACCAGGACTAGACCAGGACTAGACCAGGACTAAACCAGGATTAAACCAGGACTAGACCAGGACTAAACCAAGACTAGACCAGGATTAAACCAGGACTAAACCAAGACTAGACCAGGACTAAACCAGGACTAAACCAGGACTCAACCAGGACTAAACCAGAACTAAACCAGGACTGAACCAGACTTTAAACATGTTCTCTTTTGTTTCAGGTAAAGTGGTGGACATCTATTCTAAATTTGACGTCATTGTGAGTACAAGAGATTTTTTCCTGATAAAATGACTGTTGCAGAGAGAACAGTTTGGTGTTTTTTGACCTCAGACGTTGGCGGTGGTTATGTTATTCTCATGTTTACTTTGGTAATAATTGTGCTGAGTAGGGCTGCACAATATGACAAAAAGATGTGATATTCGGTATGTTTTCTATTGTGATAACAATATTATTGTGATATTTCATAAACTTGTTGGTACAAGAAGTTCATTTAAATAAAAAAAACTTGCATACTTTAATTTTTTACTAGCAAAAACTCATCAGAGACTAAACCAAGACCAACCAAGAAGAGTCTAAACAGGAGTAAATCTTTCCTTTTTGTCTATTTTGCTTTAAAAACAGCTCACAAATGGACAGTCAAAGAGTCAAATGGAGAACTTTGTGATATTTTTGTTGTATTTATTTAGACATGTTTACATTGTGGTAAAAGTTGTGCTGATTCTAAACATGTGTTTTCACAGAACCTGGCGGCGGAGAAGACTTATAATAACCTGGACATCACAGTGACTCAGGCTCTGAAGCACCGCTCTCAGTATTTTGAAGGAGTCCTAAAGTGTCACAGACTGGAGACTCTGGAGGTCATAGTGGACCGCATCGTCAAGGCAGAGGTCAGACCTGGTTTAGTCCTGGTTTAGTCCTAGTTTAGTCCTGGTTTAGTCCTGGTTTAGTCCTGGTTTAGTCCTGGTTCAGTCCTGGTTTAGTCCTGGTTTAGTCCTAGTTTAGTCCTAGTTTAGTCCTGGTTTAGTCCTGGTGTAGTCCTAGTTTAGTCCTGGTTCAGTCCTGGTTTAGTCCTGGTTCAGTCCTGGTTTAGTCCTGGTTTAGTCCTGGTTTAGTCCTAGTTTAGTCCTGGTTTAGTCCTGGTTTAGTCCTGGTTCAGTCCTGATTCGGTCCTGGTTCAATCCTGATATAAATCTGGTTTAGTCCTGATTCAGATCCACATCGTTCTCTCTTTTTCTCAGGTTCACAGGTTGGTGGTGGTGGACGAAGATTCCAAAATCGTTGGTATTGTTTCTCTGTCTGACATCCTACAGGCTCTGGTCCTCACCCCAGCAGGTTAGTCCTGGTCTAGTCCTGGTCTAGTCCTGGTCTAGTCCTGTTTAGTCCTTGTTTAGTCCTGTTTAGTCCTGGTTTAGTCCTGGTTTAACTCTTTGTCTTTTAAGGTTTGGGGCGAAAAGAAAGTCTTCCATCTCAGGCTCCAAATCTGGACTCAGGTCTTCAGCGAGGAGACGAGGAGTCAAAACAAGGAAGTAACGAAGGAGAGGAGGAGATGAAACAAGGAACTAATGAAGGAGACGAGGAAACAAGCGAAGCAGGAGCCACAAGAGGAGACAAGGAGACAACAGAAGGAGCTATGGAAGGAGAGGAGGAGGTGAATGAAGAGAGCAAGGAGGCAGAGGAGAATAGATCAGAGGAGCAAGGAGACAAGGAAGGAAATGAAGGAGGTGAGAAAAGACATAAGGAGACAACTGAGGAGATGAGGGAGGAGGCATCAGGAGATTTGGAGAACCAAGGGACTGAAGAGGGAGGAAACAAGGAGACAGTAGAGGAAACACAAGAGGAGGCAACTGAGGAGGCAACTGAGGAGGCAACTGAGGAGGCAACCGAGGAGGCAACCGAGGAGGCAACCGAGGAGGCAACCGAGGAGGCAACCGAGGAGACGAACAAGGAAGAAACAAAGGAAACAAACGAGGCAATGGAGGAGGCACAAGGAGTGGATGAGAACAGTGGGACTGAGGAGGAAGGAAATGAGGAGACACAGGAGGAAACGCACGAGGAGACGCACGAAGAGACACAGGAGGAGACGCATGAGGAGACACAGGAGGAGACGAATAAGGAAGCAACAGAGGAGGTATCAGAGGAGACGACAGAGGAGAACCAAGGCGAGAACAAGAACCAAGGGACTGAGATGGCTGGAAATGAGGAAACAGAGGAGGAGACGAGAGAGGAAACGAATGAAGACGTATGTGAGGAGACAAACGAGGAGGCAGAGGAAGAAACTGTCAATCAAACAGACAAACAGGAAGTGGAGGAGGACAGACAGGAAGAGGCGGAGTCGTGACACGTTTGTTTTTTTCCATATTTGGGCAGATCACCCCCCACAGTTTCACATGTTTAAACTGCTTCACTTTATCATGTTTATGTTCAAAGGTAGAGACACTAGAGATGCAGCTTTTTCAGCACCGATACGATCCGATACTTGGGTTTAAAATACAGGCAGATAATCGAAACCAGCTGATGCCAGAGCAGAGACATCCTCCAAATGTTCATCTCAGAAACTGCAGCATTTTAGGTTCAGGAGATTATCGATTTTATATTTAAATTTATCTGATTCGATCCTTGTTCCTGATTGTCGGATCTGATACTGGAGTTGATACCGGCTCTTGTGGCTCTGGGCTCCATAATCCACACTTCTTCAACACTTTCTGAACATGTTTGTCTGGTCACTGCTGAATCTCCCTGTGTTCAGATGGGTGTGATTGACAGGTGGATCAGCCAATCAGGGACACGCTTGGTCCATTCGTATCAAAACAAATATGACAGTTTATAAAGTAAAAAGAAGGACGGAGATATCACAGGAGACTGAAAAACATGACGGATTTCTGCTGAATCAATGAGTGACTGTGGCACCTGATATTCACAGTGGTGTTTGTCCAAGTCCAGAACAAACCAGGTCTGACTCTGCTCATCTTCTGACGAGATTCTTGTGAGACGTGACGAGATCAGACATTGAAATGATAATCAGAGACTGGCTCAAGGACAAAGTCAGACTGAATGTATCTGAGGCGTGAACACTGGCTCTTATCGTGGTTGTGAGCTGAACATGGACACTTCAAACCTGTCACTCAAATCTTTGTAAAAACGTGAGATTTATTTAAGAACATTTATTTAAGATGTTTATCCTGTTTAAAGTGAACCTCTTTTTCTGCTGTTTGTGGAGGATTCTGGGAAAGTATTTTATTGTAGTTCTGCAGTTTGTCAATAAAGCGTTTTATCTGCACATTCTGAATGTTTTAATATTTACACAGATTTATGCGGAAGTACAGAGGTGTGTCCAGCAGAAGGCGCTGTAGCACAGGTCTGTGCAGGAGGTTGAAGGTCACTTCTGTTTTGGGGTTTTAAATGTTTTTAGTTTTAAATCTCCAGGATTCATCTCAGAATAATGGCTGATAGTTTAACTCTAAAACTGTCACCGCAACAAAGTTAAGACTGGACCAAGACTAAACCAGAACTGAACCAAGACTAAACCTGAACTAAACCTGGACTAAACCAGGTCTAAACCTGGACTAAACCAGGACTGAACCAAGAATAAACCTGGACTAAACCTGGACTAAACCAGGTCTAAACCAGAACTGAACCAGGACTAAACCTGGACTGAGCCAGGACTGAACCAAGACTAAACCTGGACTAAACCAGGTCTAAACCAGGTCTAAACCTGGACTAAACCAGGTCTAAACCAGGACTAAACCAGGACTAAACCTGGACTAAACCAGGTCTAAACCAGAACTAAACCAGGACTAAACCAGGTCTAAACCAGGACTAAACCAGGTCTAAACCAGGACTAAACCAGGACTGAGCCTGGACTAAACCAGGTCTAAACCTGGACTAAACCAGGTCTAAACCAGGACTAAACCAGAACTAAACCAAGACTGAACCAAGACTAAACCAGGACTAAACCTGGACTAAACCAGGACTAGACCAGGTCTAAACCAGGACTAAACCAGGACTAAACCTGGACTAAACCAGGACTAGACCAGGTCTAAACCAGGACTAAACCAGGACTAAACCAGTACTAAACCAGGACTAGACGAGGACTAAACCAGTACTAAACCAGGACTAGACCAGGACTGACACAGTGCGTGAGAGATACTTTATTGATAGATGTAATGAATGTGGCGCGACCTTGTGGGCACAGGTGGAACTGCAATAAAACCTCCAACAAAGTTTTATTATTTTATTTTATTATTTTTTTTTAGGGACAGGAAGTACAGGCCATTAACACAGGACCTTTCACAATAAGAGCACGGCCTATTTCAGAAATCAGAAAAAAAGAATGAAAGAGTCTGAGGACGAAAGTGAAATTAAAACCAGCAAATATATTTTTATTTTATTTAAATTGACATTAAAATAAGAGCAGAGCAGGCACAGACTGGACTACAGCTACTGAAACAGCCCTTCACTCAAAGACACAAGGAGGGAGGAGATGAGGAGAGAAGAGGAGGCGAGGAGGGAGGAGAGGAGAGAGGAGGAGGCGAAGAGACAAGGAGAGAGGAGACAATGAGGGAGGAGACGATGAAAGAGGAGACAAGAAGAGAGGAGAAAGTAAACAAGGAGAGAGGGGATGAGAAGAGGAGATGAGGAGACAGAAGACAAGGAGAGAGGCAAGACGAGGAGGAGACAAGGACAGAGGAGAAAAGAGGAGAAGGAGAGGAAACAAGGAGAGAGAAGATGAGGAGACAAGGAGAAAGTAGGCAAGGAGAGAAAAGAGGAGACAAGGAGGGAGGAGACGAGGAGAGAGATGAGAAGAGGAGACAAGGAGAGAGGAGAGAAGAGGAGAAGGAGAGGAAACAAGGAGATGAGGAGACAAGGAGAGAGGCTCAGAGCACTTCATTCAACAGTATGATGTCATCTGGTGTTGGAGACACTGAACATTTGTGTTTCAGATTAATACAAACATTTAATCATTGAGACGGGACTAAACCAGGACTAAACCGGGACTAAACCAGAACTAAACCAGAACTGAACCAGAACTAAACCAGGACTGAACCAGAATTGAACCAGGACTAAACCAGAACTGAACCAGGACTAAACCAGGACTAAACCAGGACTAAACCAGAACTAAACCAGAACTAAACCAGAACTGAACCAGAACTAAACCAGAACTAAACCAGGACTGAACCAGAACTAAACCAGGACTGAACCAGAATTGAACCAGGACTAAACCAGAACTGAACCAGGACTGAACCAGGACTAAACCAGAACTAAACCAGAACTGAACCAGAACTAAACCAGGACTGAACCAGAATTGAACCAGGACTAAACCAGAACTGAACCAGGACTAAACCAGGACTAAACCAGAATTGAACCAGGACTAAACCAGAACTGAACCAGGACTAAACCAGGACTAAACCAGAATTGAACCAGGACTAAACCAGAACTGAACCAGGACTAAACCAGGACTAAACCAGAATTGAACCAGGACTAAACCAGGACTGAACCAGAACTGAACCAGGACTAAACCAGGACTAAACCAGGACTAAATCAGATCTAAACCAGGACTCGTCTCCTCCCTCCTTGTCTCCTCCCTCCTCGTCTCCTCCCTCCTCGTCTCTGTAAACAGCCCATATTTGCCTCAGTCTTAAATATTCTAAATTGTCTCTAAAGTTCTAAACTCCACTGAGCTCCTACGACAAATCTGCACAAGAATCATTTCATTTGAAAAGCTTCGTTTGAGTTTAAAGAGAATGACATGGACGATAAAGGACGCGCTCAGAGGAGAGTCAGACACACCGAGAAATACGAAATATTACTGTAAATATGAGCTCTTCAGAAACACAGGCACAAAGCTCACACTCCTGCAGCCTCCTGAACGCTCTGTCCTCTTACTCTGGTCTAACATGGAGAAATGTTACGCAGTGGGGCTTTAAACCTGTTCTAATGTAATCTCCGGTGGCTGGAGACTGGACCAATCACAGAGCAGCGTTGTGGTGTGGGCGGAGCCAAAATAAACATTACTTCAGCCCATTGGATCAGAAATACAGATTGTTCCAGACTGATAAAAGTGTAGAGCTCATTTCAGAGAGCTGCAGATGTCACTCCAGCACTTCACTCTGGTGTGAGCAAGACACTCCTCACTCCAGTCCACGCGCCCCCTGCTGGACGCGCTGTATAAACACATTTAAAGTCCCATATTACTCTGTTTTCTCATCTGTTCTAATGTCGTTTCCTCGTCACAAACACTTGGAGCTGTGTTTTGTTTCATTCACATGTTTAACACACAAACCTGCAGATTTACTGAACTAAAGGTAAAAGGAGCTATTCACTACCACTTCATGACATCACAAGGTGGAACAGAGCATGTGGAGCTTTGGAGATGTTACAGACTAATAATAAAGTGTTACTCAAACATGAATGAAACAAAACACAACTCCAGGTCTGTTCTTGAGGAGGAACAACATTAGAACAATTTTGCATAATACAGGAGCTTTAAAGTGACATTCTGGGACATTTCCTTGTGGTCTTCAGGAACAGTGCTTCTAATGGAGGATTTTCACAATGAAAACTTTCAGTTATTGCTCTGACGTTGTTGTATTGCGTCGTTATTGCTCAACATCTTTGTGCAAAGTTTTTTTTTATGGCTTTTTATGAATAAATAAAATATGTCACAATAAAAGTGAAATATGTAAAATCATGCAGTAAAATAAATATAAAATGAGACAAGAAAACAAAGGTTAAAGGTCCAGTATTACACAACATGACTCGTGTGAGATTTAAACTATGTTCTAACACTGTTTCCTCCTCAAAAACAGACCTGGAGTTGTGTTTTGTTTCATTCACATGTTTGAGTAACACTTTATTATTTATGTTACATCTCCAAAGCTCAAAATGCTCTGTTCCACCTTGTGATGTCATCAAGTGGTAGAGCTCCTTTTACCTTTAGTTTAGTAGAGATCGGCAAATCCAAATGATCCTAATGAAATTATATGGAGTTCAAAAACACAGTGGAGCACTTCCTGTATTACCACATGATGACATCACAAGGTGGAACAGACTGATTTTAGTTTGAGACAAGAACTCGACCTAAATCTGCAGGTTTGTGTGTTAAACGTGAATGAAACAAAACACAGCTCCAGGTCTGTGTGTGACGAGGAAACGACATTAGAACAAAGATCAGAACAGTGTGACATGGACCTTTAAACTCTGAGGACAAACACACAGACTCGTGATACTTTTGTTCATGTTTTAATGGTACTTCTGTAAAACTATGAAACCTGCAGTTACTGTGATATGGGTCCGACTGCAGTAATAATGCAGTACTAATGCCGTACTAATGCCATACTAATGCAGTACTTTGTAGTACTCTGAGTATTTGTAACAGTCCCAGTGCAGTAAAGTGTCTTTTTCTTTTTACCTTCAGATTTTTACAGTGAAATGTTCAAAAAGACAAATCAGCCAAAACATTACAACCACCTCACAACCGACAGGACGACTGAGGATCACACAGACATACAACCATCGCAAAGTCTAGACCAGAACGAGACTAGGACTGAACCTGGACTGAACCTGGACTAAACCTGGACTAAACCTGGACAAAACCAGGACTAAACCAGGACTGGACCAGGATTAAACCTGGATTAAACCTGGACGAGGTGGTTGACAAGCTCCTCGGTGGCAAGGCTCCGGGCGTTGATGAGATCCGTCCCAAGTACCTCAAGTCTCTGGACGTTGTGGAGCTGTCTTGGCTGACACGTCTCTACAACAACGCGTGGTGGTCGGGGACGGTACCTCTGGACTGGCAGACCGGGGGTGTTCCAACTACAGGAGAATCACACTCCTCAGCCTTCCCGGTAAGGTCTATTCCAGAGGAGAGTCCGACCGAAAGTCGAACCTCGGATCCAGGAGGAGCAGTGTGGTTTTTGCCCATCCAGTCCACACGTGTTTTGTGGATCTGGAGAAGGCATTCGACCGTGTCCCTCGTGGTGTCCTTTGGGGGGTGCTCTGGGAGTATGGGGTCCGGGGCCCTTTGCTCAAGGCTGTCCGGTCCCTGTATGACCGGAGCAGGAGCTGTGTTCATTGCCGGCAGTAAGTCAGACTTGTTCCCGGTGCATGTTGGACTCCGCCAGGGCTGCCCTTTGTCACCGGTTCTGTTCATTTTATTTATGGACAGAATTTCTAGGCGCAGTCAGGGGCCGGAGCGGGTCTGGGTCGGGAACCACAGGATCTCATCTCTGCTGTTTACAGATGATGTTGTCCTGATGGCGTCTTCGAGCCAGGACCTGCAACAGGCACTGGGGCGGTTTGCAGCCGAGTGTGAAGCGACTGGTTCTCGACCAGAAAAAGGTGGCTTGCCCTCTTCAGGTGGGTGGTGAGCCTTTGCCTCAAGTGGAGGAGTTCAAGTATCTCGGGGTCTTGTTCACGAGTGAGGGAAGGATGGAACGCGAGATTGACAGGCGGATCGGTGCAGCGTCTGCAGTGATGCGGTCGCTGTATCAGTCCGTCATGGTGAAGAAGGAGCTGAGTCAAAAGGCAAAGCTCTCGATTTACCTCAATCTACGCTCCTGCCCTCACCTATGAGCTCTGGGTCATGACCGAAAGGACAAGATCGCGGATATAAGCGGCCGAAATGAGTTTCCTCCGCAGAGTGGCTGGGCGCACCCTTGGAGACAGGGTGAGGAGCTCAGTCACACGGGAGGAGCCAGCTGAGGTGGCTCTGGCATCTGCTCAGGATGCCTCTTGGACGCCTCCCTAGGGAGGTGTTCTGGGCATGTCCCACCGGGAGGATGCCCGGGGAAGATCCAGGACACGCTGGAGGGACTATGTCTCTCTCTGGCCTGGGAACGCCTTGGGGTCCCACCGGAGGAGCTGGAGGACGTGTCTGGGGTGAGGGAAGTCTGGGAGTCCCTGCTTAGACTGCTGCCCCCGCGACCCGGCCCCGGATAAGCGGAAGAAAATGGATGGATGGATAAACCTGGACTAAACCTGGACTGGACCAGGATTAAACCAGGACTAAACCAGGACTGGACCAGGACTAAACCTGGACTAAACCTGGACTAAACCAGGACTAAAGCAAATTTCTCCAACTCCTTAGACTTCTACAGACTTGTTCTGAAATGTCCCGGTGTCTTTGCCTTTGTCTCAGATCGTATCAGATGCCCTCCCTGTCGTAATGCTGTGGCTGATCATGTCACATGCATTGCTAATAATTTTATAACATGATTTGTGACAGACACAAACGAAGCTCCTGATTGGTCATTCAGGCGATGGCTTTTAAATCAAAGACGGACAATGAGGATGTGTCACAGAGCGCCCCCGTGTGGTGACAGGTGAAGACCGTGCACTGACCAATAGGCGGAGCGCGGGTCAAAGCGGTCCAACAAACACAATGTGAGGGGACAATACAGACATTTAACATGTGAGGATAGTCCAGGAGTAAAACGGGTCTAAACCAGGACTGAACCATGACTGAACCAGGACTGAACCAGGACTAAACCAGGACTGAACCAGGACTGAACCAGGACTGAACCAGGACTAAACCAGTACTAAACCAGGTGTAAATCAGGTCTAAATCAGGTCTAATCCAGGTCTAATCCAGGTCTAAACCAGGACTAAACTAGGACTAAACCAGGCGTGAACCAGGACTGAGAGTTTGCGTTTAAAATTTAATCTGTTTATACTTGAAACTTTTGCATTTTAATCTAACTGAAGGAGACTTAATTAAATCAACCTCAACAAAAATTTGGATGATCAAAATTCACACAAACACAGTCCAAACAAACCCAGTGTGACCAGAGTGACTCCATCTGGAACTGTACGAAGAGAATAAACCTGGATTACCCCTGGACTACACCTTAGATTCAGATTAGATTACAGATTACAGATGACAGATGACAGTGACTTGTCCCTGTGCCAAAGTGAAACTAAAAGGTGCTGTCTCTCCTCCCCTCGCTCGCCCGCTCACTAAACTCTAAAAATATAAAAAATATTTGTCGCTAAAAAGACCCACAGAATTTGACTACGAAAACGTGATGCGTTTTTTTACACTTCGCTCAAACTCACCAAAACCAGCCTCCCAAGTGTCCCAGCAGCTCAAAACGCCACAGACACAGAATACACAGCGCACACAGGCAAAACTGGACCAGGACTAAAACTGGACTTAAACTGGACTAAACCAGGACTAAAACTGGACTGGACCAGGACTGAAACTGCACTAGACCAGAAGGTGTTCAAAATGAGTGTTTTTGTTGTAACACTTGAAATAATGCATCTGGTTTGTCCAATATAATGGTTATGTCCATATCAAATAAATATATAAATAAATAAATAAATAAATAGCCTGGTTTAAATCAGGACTAGACCAGGTCTGAACCGGGTCTGGACCAGGACTAGATCAACACTACATTTCTTGGGTATTGTTATGGATTATATTGAGTTCTTTGTTAAATACTGCTGTAATCGTGTGTATTATTTGGTTGGAAAAGCGGCTCCTACCCGTCTACTCTACCGGAGCTCCTCTGAGCTCCTCTGTCTGACACGGCTCCATAAATGTGTCAAATCCTACATGGTTACAGCAGAAGGTTTGGTTTTAAATGTGCTTTTTGCCTCTGAGACGCTGATACTCGGTGTGTGGGCGCTTTAAAACCACTGCAGGTTGTTCATATTATTATAATTATATTAAATGTATTAAAGTCCGTTTGCGAAGGCACAACCCTCCAACCTAAAAAGATGATGATTTCAACTGTGATATTTCCCTCCAACAGCCACATGTTTGGAAAAGTCTCCTCCAAAGTCCAAAGAGTTCAGAATCCATCTGAAACACCAGAATCAAAGTTTATTTCTACAGTTTCATACTCTGTCTGTAATTTCCTGGCGTTTTGCGGAGGTCCTCGTGTGCCGTTTCAGAAGCAGAATCCCGTTTAAAGGTAGTAAAAGTTCCTGTTTTTCCACATTTGACATCGTTTCATTCATACATTCAGTGCACGATCAGAATCAGGCTTTTCCCAGCATCGGGTTCATTTTTTGCGTTTTCAGATTCGTCACGTCCCAAATCTGCAGAAATATTTGAGTTTTACCTTTGGAAGAATCTACAGATGTTTAAAACACGAGGATGAGCTGGAGGACGACGCAAAGAAGGATAAGTCCAAACGAATTTCACCAAAACTGAACCAGGCCAGGACCAAATCATGTGACAAAGCATCATAAATAAATCAACTTCTCAGCCTTAGCTCAAGACGTTTGTGATAAAACCGTCCAGAAGGTTTCCTTCAAACTATAGAATCCTTCAGTGTTTAGTGTTTAACCTGAAATGGCTTATTGCTTACACCGCGAGTTCATTTGCAGCATTGGTAGTGTGCTCCTGAGGCGTCGAAGCCCTTCATTTGTGCAAGAAAAGATTCGTATTGTTTCTACTCATTTTTACTGTTGAATTATTATTGCTTAGATCTGTTTTTCGTGGCTGAATGATTCGAAGGTACAGTGGAATGGGAATGTTTGCTCAAAATGTCCGCCTCTTCACAAAATGGTCGCCAGATATAAAGTACAAAATCAGAATTCTCAGGTGGAGTTTTCAGGTTGCAGGTTTGTTAAGTTGGTTTATGGTTAATATCTTTGTCATGGACCTATCCACATGAAACACAAACTGGCACAAAGTTCAACGTCTTCTCTGTCAGTTTAAAAGAAAATGGTGCCATTATTCAACCCCAAAGACGTGATTGTTGTGAGCTGAAAGGACATTAAACCCTAAGATTAATATGACGAGTTTGTGGAGTCAATCCCAAAGATACGGTTGAACATTTGTGGATCTGGAGTTTGGAGATTTCTTTAAAAACAGTGAATCTCCCAGAGTCACATAGGCCCCGCCCTCCATCTGAGACTATGACTTCATCTCATTCTGGGGCATGAACTCGGCCTATCGACATGACACATCTGGGCCTGGTTTTGCAGAGGAGACATTTTGAGGACTTTCTCTCTAAAGGGAGTCTGCGATGGATTCCTGAGTCAGATTCTGAATCGTTTACAGTAAATGTTATGTGCTTTTAGTGGAACTTATTACAATTTGAAGTTGATTTAGTCTGAGTTTGAGTGTGAGCAGCGTAAAGCTTAAACCTTTGACATCTTTCATTTAGAGTTTGTGAAAATGTGGAATTATAAATGTGTTTTGTATTTTATTTTTTAAATTTCAGGTAAAACTCAGGTATATTTCTGCGATCGGGTTTGTCTGTGACTAAGGTCCGGTTTCCTGATTTCCCGTCGTTCTCTCCGTTACCGCGACAACGGAGGCAACAACCGTCGACGAGGAAGAAGACGTCACGGTGTCTATTTTGTACGTGTCCTCTATCTTGTGTGCGTCCTCCATTTCGTGTGTATCCTCCATTTTGCGTGCGTCCTCCATTTTGTGCTCTGGCCCCTCCGTCCCACCGTGAGTCACTGCAGCAGGTTCTGACAGGTTCGTGACAGGAGCAGACAGGGCGTCTGTGGCAGGTGCAGACAGGTCGCAGACAGGTGCAGACAGGTCGTTCGTGACAGGGACAGACAGGGTGTTTGTGGTAGGTGCAGACAGGTCGTTGGCGGCTCGGGTCACGCTGTCGTACGAAGGCGGAGACGAGATGATTCCTGTGGAGAGCGTTTCGGATCGCTCCATGGCAAAGAGTCCGGCGGCGTAGTTCTCTCTCATCATGGCGGCAATAAGCCCCTCCCTCTCGGGCGCGTCCTCCCCGAAGATGACGTCGTCGGGTATCGTCTGGTGATGGGGCGTGGCGATCTGTCGGTACAGGTAGGAGGCGGCCTTCATCTGTCGCCGCACCAGGTGTCTGCGGTAACAGCGCTGGATCACTGTGGCTGACACCTGATGAGACAGAAGTTTATTTTTAAAGCGTCACATTTAACAAAGAGTTACTGCAGTACTGCAGTACAGCAATACTGCAATAGTGCAGTACAATGGGTTAAAGGCCACTTTAAAAGGCCCATATTACAGTATTCTCTGATCTTCATTAATGTTGTTAAGCCTGAAGTGAAGTAGGTTTGAGCCTGGATTTAAAAATCTGTGATGATCAGAGCTTGTTCTAGAGTCAACAAGAGTAGAGTAACATTTTAAAATCTATTCTAAATAAATTGTAAAAGGAGAGAGAACAGGTCTGGGGTGATGTGATGAATCTGCAGCAGTGGGGGGACAGAGGGCAGGCTGCCTGTTACAGTAGTGTGTTCTGGAGGTGTTAAAAGCACTTCCTCTTTGTGCAATTCGATAAAGGATTTACTTTACATAAAACGTGCTTGCATCACACTGTTCATCTGTTTTTTAAATTTAAATAACTGTCTGGTTAGTAAACAAGACTGGGCCTGTTTATAAAAACCCCAGAGGAATAGGTCAAAACAGCACAGGGGCCAACATGGAGCCCTGAGGACGTCCAGAGAACAGTGAGGAACAAGGAAACAGATCCATCTGAACAGGAAAGCTCTATTGGTCAAATATAACTCCCACATAAGTAGACTGACACAGATATGACGTGGACATTAAGTCAGATGCCCTCCATCTGCTTCACATTGCCCTCCCTCTCACCTCCCCTGCCTCAGATGCCCTCCCTCTTACCTCCTCCTGCTTGCGCCTCAGTGTGGTGGTGATGGGTTCGTAGGAGATCTTGGAGGGGTTGGCCATCATAAACTTCTCCTCCATCTGCTGCTTCAGAGCATCCATCTCTCCGGACTCTCCCAGAACGCGCTTGGTGAAGGCGAACAGGATGTCCAGGCAGTGGATCTTGTCCCCGCTGACCATGGGCAGGTCCATGGAGATCAGTTTGATCTTGTTGGGTTTGGCAATGCGCAGCGGCTCTGACAAAGAGTCAGCAAAATCGGACAGTTTGGAGTATTCGATGAACTGCGTGGCCTCAGGGTCAAACTTCTCCCACACCTCATAGAACATCTCAAAGTCATCCTCGCTCAGCGGCTCCGTGCTCTCTTCTGTGGCCACGCTGAAGTTCTCCAGGATGATGGCGATGTACATGTTGACCACAATGAGGAAGCTGATGATGATGTAGGTGACAAAAAAGGTGATGCCCACAGAGGGGTTACCACAGTTGCCCTTCACGGTGGTGCCGGTATGGGGCAGGTCAGGGTTACACTCCTGGGGGGAGTTGTTGAGGATGGGCCCCAGGAGACCATCCCAGCCCGCAGAGGTGGTGATCTGAAACAGGCACAGCATGCTGTTCCCAAAGGTCTCAAAGTTGAACATGTCATCGATGCCGTTCTGGCGCTTCACGTAGGCGAAATTGGCCATCCCAAAGATGGCATAGATGAACATGACGAGGAAGAGGAGGAGCCCGATGTTGAAGAGTGCAGGAAGTGACATCATCAGAGCAAAGAGCAGCGTGCGGATGCCTTTAGCGCCGCGGATCAGGCGCAGGATACGGCCAATACGAGCCAATCGGATCACTCGGAACAGGGTCGGAGAGACAAAGTACTTCTCTATGATGTCGGCCAGCACAATGCCTGAGAGAGAGAGGGGGCGGGGTTAATGTATTATAGCTAGATATAAACTATTCTGTAACCGCAGCTGCCCTGGGACAGACTGACAGACACGAGGTGGCCAGTCTACACCATCAGCCACTCTGACCACATCACATTCACACAGAGGCAGGGAGGGGAAGTGTCTGGCCCAAGGACACAAACCCCGGGTGTGGTTTAATAAATGCGTTTAGCTAAAAGTCAAGGTTCTCTTCTTTCTCTGCTTTCTTAATCTCATCCCTTTTTCCTCGAGTCCAGGAAACTACCCCCCCTTACCCCTCTCTATCCCCCCCTCCTCTCTCTCCCTTTCATCCTTCTTCCTCCCTCCCTCATTCCCCCTCCTCACCCCTCTGGTCTTGGTTAGCCCCCTCCTCTCTTCCCTCCCCCCTCCTTTCTTTCCCCCTCCCCCCCTCCCCCCTCCTCTTCTTATTCCCCTCCCTCTCCCCTCCCCTCTACTCTCTTTCCCCCTCCCCCTCCTCTCTTATACCCCCCCATGGCTGATTGTAGTTGATGTATGTCTTTATTGGTTCATAACTCAGTTGCGTGTCACAGATGAGTTACTGTTGTAGACTGCTTTTCCCACAATGCAACAGCTCTATCAGAGCTCGGTCCAGTCCCTCACCACAGCTGGACTCGCCTCGCACCAGAAACAAACACATGTTTACATTTTTCATCATTTTATACATTTTTATCAGACCAATTCTTAAAATGTCAGGCATTTCCTTATGGAATAGCCCATCATTTTGAGCCTTCGTTATATCTGGTTTAGTTCAAGTTTAGTCCCGGTTTAGTCCTTGTTTGGACCTGGATTAGTCTGGGTTTAGGGTTAGTTTGGGCCGGTTTAGTCCTGGTTAAGTCTAGATTTAGATCCACTTTAGTTGCAAGAGTCATGCAGTAGTTTCTCTGGTCCTCCAGAGGGCGACAGTACTTCATAGTTTAGTGAGTCTGGACTAAACCAGGACTAAACCAGGACTAAACCAGGACTAAATCAGGACTAAACCAGAACTAAATCAGGACTAAGCCAGGACTAAACCAGAACTAAATCAGGACTAAATCAGGACTAAACCAGGACTGTACCTGATTTTCCCATGCATTTGAGCAAAATGTGTCTTGCCCCAGAACAGATGTACTGTATGAGCAGCTCTTGAGGTCAAAATAAGTTCTCTGTGTACTGTCTGCATCTAAGTATAAAGTGTTTTATTGTCAGTAAGTATGCGTTATCATGCTAGTTGTTAGTATTACTGTCACAGCAAAACTGCTCTGGTCTCTGAGAGTTGTGAAAAGTGACTATAAACTCATTGTGGTAAATAATTAGGCTAGTCAGAATGCTTAAGGGAAGTGAAGAATAACTCTGGACCACTGCAAACAGTTTAACTTGAAATAAGTTCTGTTTTTCATGTTTTAAGTCAGTAAAAATCAGGTACAGAGACTTTAAAGGGGAGTTTGATAGACATACACATATAAACCTGTGTCAGATCTAACACGGGGGGAGAGGGGAGATGTGTGTGTGAGGGGGGTGAGAGGAGGAGGGGGGAGGTAGCAGAAGGGTGAAGGTAACTGTGGTGATCAGTGCTGCCCCCTGGGACTCATGAGGAGTAAATCACCCTGCACTCAGACTGACAGCAGCACTACACAATCAGAGACCAGGACTAAACCAGGACTAAACCAGGACTAAACCAGGACTAAACCAGGACTAAATCAGGACTAAACCAGGACTAAACCAGGACTAAACCAGGACTAAACCAGGACTAAATCAGGACTAAACCAGGACTAAACCAGGACTAAACCAGGACTAAATCAGGACTAAACCAGGACTAAACCAGGACTAAACCAGGACTAAACCATAACAAGCCAAAACACGAGCAATAGGTAAAATCTCCCAGCTAAGGTCCTGCCGAACCAGTCTAAAGCAGGAATAAATGCAGTCTAAATCCTGTCTAAGACAGGTCTAAACCCAGTCTTTAGGTCTAAATCCAGTTTAAATCCGGTCTAAACCCAGTCTTTACCAGGTCTAAATCCAGTCTAAACCCGGTCTTAAGCTTGACTTACCCACTATCGACAGAATCACCACCACAAAGTCGAAGATGTTCCAGCCCACAGTGAAGTAGTAACAGCGCAGGGCCAGGATCTTCAGCATGCACTCGATGGTGAAGACCACGATGAAGCCCAGGTTGATGTAATACAGGATCCTCTCCATCTGCTGCGGCTGCTCGTCCGTCTCCACCATCATCGTGATCATGTTCAGAAGAATCAGGACCATGATCACGATGTCAAAGGCCTGCTTACCCACGAGGTCAAAGCACACACCTGCGAGAGGGTTCTGTGAGAGAGAAAAGAGATTAGACCAGGACTGAACCAGGACTAAACCAGGACTGAACCAGGACTAAACCAGGAGTAAACCAGGTCTAAACCAGGACTAAACCAGGACTAAGCAAGGACTAAACCAGACTAAACCAGGACTGAACCAGGAGTAAACCGAGACTAAATCAGGACTAAACCAGGACTAAATCAGGACTAAATCAGGACTAAAGCAGGACTAAAGCAGGACTAAAGCCGAACTGAACCCTGACTAAACTCCGACTAAACCCGGACTAAACCAGGACCGGACTGAGGTGTTACAAGAAGTAAATCAGTTCTGAACCAGTGACCAGTCTGATTCTGTCTTGGTCTCATTCAGGTCTAACTCTGCTGGGTTCTGGTTGAATTCTGGTGCTGTTTTGGTTGGGTTTTAGTCTGGTTCTGTTCTTGTTGAGTTCTGGTTCTGGTCTCTGGCTCTGGCTCTGGTTGGGTTCTGCTTTTGGTCTCTGGCTCTGGTCTCTGGCTCTGGTCTCTGATTCTGGTCTGGTTCAGGACTTACCATTGGTCGGGGGATGGGTTTCTGAGGTTTCTTGGAGCCCAGTTTCTTCATGGCGTTGTAATATTTCTTCTGCTCCTCGGTCATAAAAATGTCCTGTCCTCCTAAGTACAGACACAAGACACAACTGTTATTATAAAGCACCAGGGGACATCCCGCTCCCAGGACGCTTCCCACACTCCCCAGATATCTCATCTCCTCCTCAGACACCTCCGCCCACTCCCCCGACACCTCCTCTCCTCCTCTCTCTCCCTTTCCTCCTCTCCCCAGACTCCTTCTTTCTTCCTCCTCTCCTCCTCTCATCTCACACATATTTAAATACATATCTTTCTCTTCTGTTGGTTGAAGTTGTCGATGATGACTCCGATGAAGAGGTTTAAAGTGAAGAAGGATCCAAAGATGATGAAGACCACAAAGTACAGGTACATGTACAGGTTTATCTCCTTTATGGGCTGCTCCTCCACCTGAAACCAGACACAAACAAAGACTGAACCAGGACTAAACCAGGACTGAACCAGGACTAAACCAGGTCTAAACCAGGACAAAACCAGGACTAAACCAGGTCTAAACCAGGACTAAACCAGGACTAAACCAGGACTAAACCAGGTCTAAACCAGGTCTAAACCAGGACTAAACCAGGTCTAAACCAGGACTAAACCAGGTCTAAACCAGGTCTAAACCAGGTCTAAGCCAGGACTAAACCAGGAATAAACCAGGTCTAAACCAAGACTAAACCAGGACTGAACCAGGAGTGAACCAGGACTAAACTAAACTCTCAGAAAGAGATGTAGCATCACTATCACGAGCTGAAGAACTACATTAGTGTAGTATTAGTTGCAGTATTAGTAGTTGCAGTAGCAGTAATAGTACTCACGGCTCTGGAGTCCACAGCAGCGTACATGATCTCCATCCAGCCTTTGAACGTCGCCTGAAAAAACAAAAGAAAATCTGTCATTTATCTAGACATTACCGGAGTCAGAAGGGTTTATTTAAGTTTTAGCGTGTTTATTTAGAATGTGAGTCCAGCTCTGAGTGCTTTAGTCATCTGTATGTTTATTTGATCTTTTGCACAGAACAGTGGCATTATAGATTGTGTGGGCTTCTGTAGTTTCCCTGGTCTCATCGGTCCCTCTGTCGTACTTTCTGTGATGCATTTGTGGAGCTCTCCCCTCTGTGTTCTCTTCGCTCTTTCTCTTCCTCTCTCCTTCTCCACTCTTTCCCTCTCCTCCTCTCTTTACTACCCCCCCCCTCCCCCAGTCTCTACCTCTCTCTCTCTGCTCTCCCGCTCTTTCTCCCAAACACATTATCCTCCATTTTGTGTCTGGCCTTTTCAGTTGCTTGAGTGACACGGCGCCACGTGAACTTTCTTCTGCCCACACGGCCACGCTAAAAATACCACTTCAAAAAATACTGACAGTCTTAAAGTACAGGTGAAGGAGAATGCCCACCGAGTCCTGGTCTAGTCCTGGTTCAGTCCTAGTTTAGTCCTGGTTTAGTCCTGGTTTAGTCCTGGTTTAGTCCAGGTTTAGGGATGGGCTGATATGGATTTTCTCTGCCGATACTGATATTTATTTTTCAAAATCCTCAGTAAAGCCCACAAATGTAACTTAAGTTACAGTAACGGTCACAAATTAACTTTTCACTTTTATAATAATAAAAACAAAACTAATTTATTTAAATGTGTTACATTCTATAAAACAATCTTTTATTTCCATTTTGAGCCATTAGTCTGTTTATAAAGCAGAGCTAAGTAACCAGCTGCCACACTGTGAGTTATAGTGTGGTCCTGGTTTAGTCTAGCTAATCTTGGTTTAGTCTTGGTTCAGTCTTGGCCCAGTCCTGGTCCTAGTCCAGTCCTGGTCTGGTCATGGATCTGCACTCACCACCTGCGGCAGACCCAGGTAGCCCGCTCCCACGTTGTATTAGTTCTGGTTTGGTTCTGCTTTAGTCTGTCTAGTCCTGCCCCAGTCCTAGTCCAGTCCTAGTCCAGTCCTAGTCCAGTCCTGCCCCAGTCCTGCCCCAGTCCTAGTCCAGTCCTAGTCCAGTCCTGCCCCAGTCCTGCCCCAGTCCTAGTCCAGTCCATTGAGCATTCAGGTGTTGGATGCTCTGTTTGCGCACCCAAAGGTTCAGATGCCAGAGTTGAAAATAGCAAGAGTCGAAGTTTTGGCATTTGAAGTGCAGCATTAACCAATCAGAGACTATGCTCCAGTGATTTAGCGACGTTATTATCCGGAAAAAGCAGAAAGACATCAGCTACAAACTAGTAGCACACCGGCCAGCATAAAGGCTAGCATAAAGGCTAGCCACGGACCCAGACACGGCACAGAGCCGATCGCCTCCGTTGATGGGTTTTATGTAATAAATACACTAAAGTCACTCTCTCCACCTGGTCTGCATCGTTACAAAGCCACAGGGAAAATAAATATCCAAAGGCACTCGCAGACCGCAATGGACGACCTGGACGGGCGTCTAGTAGTTTTCTTCGTGTGTCCACGCCGTCCATGACGCGCATTGGAGGCGTTTGTCCTCAAATGCAAAGGCGTCCAACTAGAGGCGTCCAACTAGAGGCGTCCAACTAGAGGCGTCCAACTGGAGGCGTCTAACTGGAGGTGTCCAACTAGAGGCGTCCAACTGGAGGCGCCCAGCTGGAGGTGCCCAGCTGGGGGCGCCCAACTGGAGGCGTCCAACACGTTTTTGACATCCTGGTCTGAACGCACAGTCTTTCTAATCCTGCCTCAGTGCTAGTCTAGTCTTAGTCTAGTGCAGTGGTTCTTAACCTGGATTCGATCGAACCCTCTGGGTTCGGTGAGTCAGTCTCAGGGGTTTGGTGGAGGTCAAGACACGCACCCGACTCATATGATTTGTGATGAGACGCCCCGCTTGACCATCACTGGTTGCAGGTAATCACGCTACATCGCTTGGCCAATCTGTGCTGCAGAGAATTGGGTGCCCTCAATAGTCAATTTGTGACTCCCGTGATGGTGTCGTGTGATTCCTTTCTTAACTCTATAGCGTCAGATGCTGTCACCGCCAATAGACTCGCGGACTGCGAGCGTCTCCAGACGCCGTGTCCCAGTTCGAAAAATGCACCCTTCAATGTGCCTATCGAAGTACCCGCCCGTTCGAACAGTGCATTTAAGTTGTGCGGGTACTTCGACCCGCACTTTGAACAGTACATCGAATGGTGCATTTGTCGAATTGACGCCGTGTCTCAATTGCACCGCCCGATGTTCTGTTCTCACGGCATGAGACACAGAACAGACTTTGCTGTGAAAATGACATGAGGCACAAGGTGAAGCCGCATTTCTGAACTGGTCTCAAAGGCCACAGCAGAAGTCACTGATTTGCAGTAAATATTCATTATTATTGTACCTGATGGAAATTAGGTGATGGGTGTGTGTTAAAATGTTGAAAATAATAAATAGCATAAATACAATAAGTTCATTATTAGAATACATAAGGTTAAAAATTTTAATCATTTCAGTGTGGTAGTATTAAAAAGGTCATGTCTTTGTGAAAAGGTATTTATGTAATTTGTTGTGAGTTCATGTATTGGTTTTGTTCTTTGAACACAGTGATCTTAATCCGCGGTTCATTCAGTGACCAGTAAAACCCACCTATGTCTTGAATTTGAAAAAAAAAAAATCATATTTTATGTTTCAATAAAGAAGGTGAAGGTGAAGGTGCAGATGAAACTGGTGGGGTTCAGTACCTCCAACAAGTTTAGGAACCACTGGTCTAGTGCTATTCCAGTCCTGCTCTAGTCCTGGTCCAGTCCTAATTTAGTCCTAGTCTTGGTGTAGTTCTGGTCCCGTACTTACCACCTGCAGCAGAGCCAGGTAGCCTGCTCCTACATTGTCGAAGTTGACCTTGACCTTGGTCCAGTAGAAGTTGGTGGAGTTGAGCTCGAGACAGTCAGTTTTGTTGTTAACGAGCCCTGCGTCATAGAGGTGACCGGTTCGATTCACGCAGCGGCCGTACTTTCCTGCAAAGAGGTTGACGCCCATGATGCTGAAGATGAGCCAGAAGATCAGACACACCAGGAGAACGTTCATGATGGAGGGGATGGCTCCGATCAGCGCATTCACCACCACCTGCAGAACAACAGGGAAACAGCGTCATACACAGACCAACACCGCGGCCCTAAAGGCTAAAACAGCTAACAGCTATGTCATTCCACAATTTGAGTCAGAGCCAAAACAAAAAAGAAGTTTGAGCAAACAGAGAAACATCTGAGTGTAATAGTTCATGTGTTTTATGATCACAGCCACACAGTATTTTTCTTAAAATATTTGTATGAAACTTTCTTGAGAACTCTATTTAACTTAAACGAATGCCAAACTAAGGATTCAACTAGTATAACATTTTTAACAGTTTCTGGAGTTAAATAACAAAAATAAAGTCAAGCTAACGACTAACATGATTGACGCAAACTCAGCAAATTACTGAAACTGGGGAATGACAGGCTATCAGCAGAGGGACTACACAGACCATGATGCTTTGCTCCACATGAGGAAATGACTGAAACAAGCATCCCACCAAACACATGTCCAGGTGAGTTTTGGGCAAATGTGACTTTCTGTTGTCATCTGAACTTTAGATTTAAAGTGGGTCCTGGGGGTTTGTGTTTAGTTTGTCTACGGCAGTGGTTCCCAAACTGGCCTCATGTGTTTCCCTCACATGAATACAGAATAACTGAAAATTAATCTTTTAAAATAAAAATTTAAATGTGGTTCTCCCAGGTCAGTGTACATGTTTTAATATTGGTACTTTGCAGCAAATGACATCAACATTCCCTGAGTGTGTAATGCTACCTGTAGGCACTGCTCTGTCTGAGGCTCTGTGACTCAAATTAGACTTTAATCTGAGTTTTGTTGTAACACAATCTGACCATAAAGAAGTGACTTAGTGACTTAGCGGGAACTACAACAGGTGAGTTTATTTGTGCTGCTAAACAAGTCCCCCTCAAATAACATTACAGTCACAAACTAGCTAGCATTAGCCAAGAGTTTTTAAGTTAACCACTCTCATATTTTTGTTGAAAATCATGTGAACAGGAGCATGAACGCTCATGTACGTCAAAGGCTCTTGAAGATGTGTTGTTTAAACCTATTTTGTTTTTTTTCTTGAGTTTTCAGACTATTTAAAAATGTTTTTAGTAGTTATTGCTAATGTGTGCATTGTGTCACTAACATTCCGCCATAGACATACATGTAGATAACCCCATCGTGACGTCACTGCAAAGTATCAATAAACCACATTTAATACAATTGTAACAGTTGTTTTGCAGTGCGATGGACACGTGAGTCACAGGATTTGGGAAACACTGATCCAAACCTCAAAACTGAATCTACTTGGTTGTTATGGTGTTAGCATGAGCATTAGCACAAAGCAACAGCAAAGCAGTGTGTGAACAGCAATGCTAATAGTGCTAATAGCATCGCTAACAGCAGCATGCGCCGAGTGCGGCAAGAGTTTAAATAAAATATGAAACTATTGTAAGATGATATTTAATACTGAGGTGGGTTTAAATACTGCACAGAAACAGAGACAAAACACGTCCAGCTCTGGAACAGAGGTTTAACAAATACAAAAATATTCACAAAACAATCAACACATTTCACCTGAGTCAGAATGTGCACAAGCACACACACACACACACACACAGACACACACACACACACACACACACAGACGCACAGACACACATACATAAACACACACACACAGACACACACACATACACAGACGCACAGCACACACACACTCACATACATACACACAGACACATACACAGACACACACACACGCACACACACACAGACATACACTCACATACACATACACTCACATACACACACACACACACACACACACACATACACAGACACACACAGACGCACAGACACACACACGCACATACACACACACACACACACACACACACACACACACGTACACAGACACACAGATGCACAGACACACACACACATACATACACACAGACACAGACACATACACAGACACACACACACACAGACATACACTCACATACACATACACACACACGCACACACACACACCCACAGATGCACAGACACACATACATAAACACACACACACACGCACACACACAGACGCACAGACACACATACATACACACACACACACACACACATACACATACACTCACATACACACACATACACAGACACACGCACACACACACACACACACACAGACGCACAGACATACATAAACACACACACACGCACACACACACACGCACAGACACACATACATGCACATGGGTATAGTAATAATATTTAACGGTCAGGCTGTAATCACAGACTGTATATATAAATGGACAAAGCTAACGTGCTAGCCACAATCTTCCAAACAGGAAGTGAGGCACAAAGTGGTTCCTTCGAGCTCTAGTTGCAATTCACTTTCCATTGAAAAACCATCACCCCTCTCTCTGTAACTGCTGCCGTCAGGCTCGTCATTCTGCTCTACATGATCCTGATGTTTTTATTTTACTATTTTGTCTTTACATCAAGATATGAACATTAATACCAGACAAATCCAGTGCTTACTCTCCTTGAGGTCGCTCCTGCTAGTGTTTGCAACAGGTTTGATTGACAGTATTGCTAAGTCCCCCCTCCCTGCCAATAGCGGGTAGCAGCGGTGTACTTTCAATAGCCTTGTCCTGATTGGCCCTTTGGTTTGGTCTCTAGACTCCTACTCTGTCAAAGGTTTGATACACTCTTTATGCATTAGTTTTACATGAAATGATTAATACTGTTTCTCAACCCTGGGCGAGGCAGCATTCACACTTTTTCACATAAAAACCTGAACTAAACCTGGTCTACATCAGGACTCCAGAGTACCCCTGGTGTGGCTCTTACCCTCATTCCCTCGAAGCGTGACAGGGCTCTGAGCGGACGCAGCGCTCGCAGAGTTCTCAAGGATTTAATCGCCGCAAAATCGGAATATCCCAAAGTGTTGGCCACCAGGGACACTAAAGAGACCTGAGGAGGAGACACAAGAGGTTATGGTCTAGAACCAGACCAAACCAGACCAGACTGATCCAGGAGAGACCTGAGGGTGGGAGATAAAGGGGTTAAGGATGAGGTGAGCAGGGACCAGCTGATTCCTGTAAGAGACAGGGAGAATTTAAGGTTATTTATGCTCTGCATATGACCCATCCTCCCATTCAGAAGAGGAGATGAGGGGAGGGGAGAGAAGGACGAGAGAAGTTAATTATTTTATTGTTAGATCAATTGCATTTCCTAGGGACAGTTAAAGGAACATAGTACGTAATCTGCCTCTTCACCCAGTGAAGAGTCACACGGGTTCCACAAGACTTAGAAATTCATTAAAGTCCTGCAGATAGAGGACTTTCAGTTTCACTTTCAGTTTATGAACAGACCTCACGTGAATCTCAGAACCTCCAGATTTCACTCACTGAGCTGCAGAGGCTGCACTAGCTCTGGAGTTTATGTGGTGACCATTCAGATCAGAGAGTACTTTTAAGTTTAATCCAACAGGATTTCAGTATTGAAACTGGCAACACAAATGAGAGGCTCATGTGATCTCATTCTGCTTTGTGATTGGATAATCGTCTTGAAAACCAAATATCATCATCCCTTAAAAGAGCCTGCTGGTGCAGATCAGCGTCAGTCTGCCCCAGGCCAGCTGTGGCTACACCAGCTGTGGGACTGAGACTGCAAAGCGTCTTTCACATGTATACTGCACTTTTGTCCTCCGTCAAAGCTCTTTACATCAGCACCATTCACATTTACACTAGAGGAGAGGGGGGTGTTTTGCCCGAGGGCACAACAGCGGCAACTGTAACACAATGTAAATGTAAAAGCTCTGGAGTCGGTGAAAAGAATCTGTGAAAAGAAAATAAATTATAAAAATACTCAAATCTGGTTTGACTTCTGTGAAAAATAATTATTGGTTTTATAATAAAGTCTGTGGATGAAGCAGAACTGGGCCTGGACTAGACCAGGAGTGGACCAGGACTAAACCTGGACTAAACGTGGACTAAACCTGGAATAAACCTGGACTTAAAGAAAGAGTGGGTAAAATGGAGCATCTACAGCAGCAGCTAGGCCTCGCCCCCTCAGGCAGCGCTGATGTGTGACTGGCTGTCAAGCCTTACCCTGATCCCAGCAAATCGTGATGCGGCTCTTAGTGGACGCAGTGCCCGCAGAGTCCTGAGAACACGGGCCGCCGAGACCTGGTCTACAAGGTTCAAGGCCTGGAACGAGTCCCCCAAGACCGCCAACTGAGAGAGACTGGGTTAGAACCAGGACTGAACCAGGACTGAACCAGGACTGAACCAGGACTGAACCAGCTCACATTATGTGAGTGTCTCAGTGGTTAGAGCAGTGCCTAGCACGAAGGTCGAGGGATCAGTTCCCACGCAGACTGTCATTGTGTCTTCGGCCTAGTGTGGACGTGCTGTGTGTGTGAGTGTTGGTGTGAGGGGCCAATTGTGACCTCACTTACGTCAGTCTGCTTCCTCCTTTAGCTAATCTAGCTCAGTACAGTACACAGTATACAGTACACAGTATAGAGTGTACAGTACACAGTATACAGTACACAGTATAGAGTGTACAGTCTACAGTATACAGTACACAGTATAGAGTGTACAGTATACAGTACACAGTATAGAGTGTACAGTACACAGTATACAGTACACAGTATAGAGTGTACAGTACACAGTATAGAGTGTACAGTACACAGTAAACAGTACATAGTATAGAGTGTACAGTACATTGTATACAGTACACAGTATAGAGTGTACTGTACACAGTATACAGTACACAGTGCACAGTATACAGTACACAGTATACAGTACACAGTGCACAGTATACAGTACACAGTATAGAGTGTACAGTACACTCTATACAGTACACAGTATGCAGAACACAGTATACACTACACAGTGTAGAGTGTACAGTACACTGTATACAGTATACTGTATACAGTATAGAGTACACAGTATAGAGTGTACAGTACACAGTATACAGTATACGGTTTACAATATATACAGTACAAATACATCAAACTGTACTAACTGTACTAAGCAGACAGATGAGTGACATGGAGTAGGGCTGCATGATACGACAAAAAGATGCAATATTCGATAACTATGTTTTCTATTTAACAACATTATTGTGATATTTTCCTAAACTTTTTGGCATAGAAAGTCCAATTAAATAAAAAAAATGCTTTAATTTTTTTACTAGTAAAAACTCATCAGAGACCAGGACTTAATGAGTACCGTAATTTCACAGCCATAGAGTGCACCGGATTATAAGGCGCAGTTCAGTTACGGTGCTTTTTCTGCATTTAACACATACAAAAGGCACCGGGCCTTAGGGCGCAGGCACGGTAAAACATGCATGTTAGTTTTGCTTCCTGTGCCTTTTTAGAGCACATACTGTGTTCGGTTGTACTTCATTCAAGTATTTAGCAAAGTGCTCACATCATTTTTTAAATTAATTCACAAATCCATCAAAGTCTTCATCCTCTGTATCTGAAATGAACAGCTGCGCTAGATTTCTATAAAAATACACCAGGTTCCCTCTCGTCACTATCAGAGTCCGTTTTGTTGCCGTACAGCTCCGCGTGAACGATGCCAACAGCAAGAACAGTGCAAGCAGATACGTGAGCCCAAGCATCCACAATCCATTCACTAATCTTGGCGTAACTCGCCCAGCGCTGCCTCCCGGTCTTTGTAAAGCTGTGTTCACCGTCTGTCATCCATCGCTCCCACGATGTTCGCAACTTTTACCCGTGCCTTATGGTCGTGAAATTACGGTAAATACCTTAATTGCCTTCTTATCCATTTTACTTTTAAAAAACAGCACACTTCTGTCAAATGGAGAACTTTGTGTTGCGATTGATTATTGCATCAGCAAATATTGCGATATTGATATTTTTGCTATATATATTGCAGCCCTAACATGAAGCTAACTGTCACATTTCATGGGTTTGAGGATTACACAACGTACAATATTTTACACATCTGCATCTAAAAATAAACCTTAGCCAAACTAAAGAGAGAACTACGAGAACACACAACTGATTCTGAGTCAAAGGATGAAACTAGTCAGGCTAACCATGTCTGACACAGATCTGGTAATGACAGAGACTGGGGGTTTATAAGGGGCTTCACAGACACAAATAAAGCAGAGCTGACTCACGTCAACGATGAGGAAGTCGAGCCAGCACCAGTAGTTGGTGAAGTACTTCTTGAAGCCGTAGGCGAGCCACTTCAGGATCATCTCCAGGATAAACACGTACGTGAAGATCTTATCAGCATACTCCAAAATCGTCTTCACCACCCGCCTCTGCTCGATGTAGATGTCCTCAAAGGCCTGAGGAGAGAGAACCAGGACTGAACCAAGACTAAACCAGGTCTGTGTGTGAAGTGCAGTAGTACCAGTGTATGTGTGTGTGTGTGTGTGTTTGTGTACGTATGTGTGCGTGTGTATGTGTATGTGCGTGTGTGTGTACGTGTGTGTGTGTAGTACCAGTGCTCCAGAGCTGAGCAGGATCATGAAGATGATGAAGGTCTCAAACCAGCTGTGCTCCACAATCTGATAACACGTTTTCCTGAGTCTGAACCAGACCTGACCCGGGCCTGAGGAGGTGTCGATGTCACAGCAGGCAAAGCGACGCACGCACACTGCAATACACACACACATCCACCATTATACAGCCAGAAATAACGAGCACGCCAAGTTTATTTGTACAGCACAATTGGTCAAAGTAATTCAAAGTGCTTTACAAAATAAGACAGACATTAAAATCACAATACAATTTATCAAAACATAAATAACCACAAATAATCATCATAAAATGAACATTAAAAGACAAAAGTGCAGAATAAAAACCTTTCAGTCATATGCACAGCTAAACAGAATTGTTTTGCGTCTGGATTTAAACATTGTCAAAGTAGAGGCCTGTCTCACATCTTCAGGAAGATTGTTCCAGGTTTTAACTGCATAAAACTGAAACACTGATTCCCCGTGTTTAGTCCTGACTCTGGGACCAGCAGGAGGCCGGTCCCTGAAGTCCTCAGAGTGTGAGATGGTTCATGTGGCTCTAACATGTGGGAGATGTTCTTTGATACTAGGCCATGGAGAGACAAAGTATTCACACCATGAAGAGAGACACTTCGCACTAAAACTACAACTACAGACAAACAGAAATGTGAAAACACTGCAGGCCTTTAGTCGATTAAAGTGTACGACAGGTTTTTATGATTCAATCATTTTGACTTAATTAGGTTGAAAAATATGCTGAGGTGAGCAGAGCTCCATTTTAGGGAGAGAGAGAGAAAGAAAGACTTTGTATTCTTGTGTATTTATGAGTAATAGGCAGATTAAACTCATGATTCACAACTTTATTCTTTCTTTCTATAAATAGTTTCCTAGTACTTTTTTTTCTGCATAAATAGTTTTTGTATGATTTCTCGTGCAGGTGTCGTTGTGTGAGTGCAGTTTGGGTCAGATGCACAGAGAGAGGTAATAATTTTGGGAGCTTTTGCTAAATATTCTGGTTTTCTGTTCAAATCGAGGCAGTGGCCATGTTTGTATTGGTTCATTTGGACCCCGCCCCTAACCTCAATGCTGCGCTGTGATTGGTCAAACGCAGCAGTGGGAGAGGTTAACTTGTTTGTGAGGCAGACCCACTGACCGACTCTGATTGGTCAGAGTTACTCTATAATTAACAAGGAAAGCCCATTAGTTTCCACGGTAACGGTAACAGGAGACTTCATTAGAACCAATTAGAGATAAGACGATCAGGAAACGCAGTAAAGCAAATGGACGGGACATTATTCACACACTAATGTAAAGCACCGTGTCTCCTGTATGCTTTTGGTTATGTTATGGCTGTTAGCCTGATTTTAATGCACCTGGACCTGTTTTTCATCAGCACTTTGCTGTAATTGATACTTTGCAGTGACATCAAGCTGAAGGTGTTCTACATGTGTCTTTATGGTGGAATATTACCAGGTCACTATGGCGACACAATGCACACAATAGCAAACACTGGCAAAAAAAATGTAAAAGATGAAAAATGGTCGGAAAACTCAAAAACAAAAAACAAAAAAAACAAACAAACAAAAAAGCTAACTAAATATGTCATCTATCTGAGCGTTCACGACCCTGTTTAGGAGTTTGATTTTCAACATAAAGGTGAGAGTGACAAACTGGAAAAACTTTTGGCTAATGCTAGCTATCATGTGATTGTAATGGTATGTAAAAGGGACTTGTTCAGCAGCACAAATGAGCTCACCTCTTGTAGTTCCGCAAAGTCACGTCTTGGTCAAATTGTATTAGCAAAACTCAAATTAAAGTCTAACAGAGCTTCAGACAGATTAGTGCCTACAGTTAGCATCACACTCGCAGGGCATGTTGATGACATCAGCTGAAAGTATCAATAGTCTAACGGGGACACATTAGTGACTTTTTTGTGGTGTGTGTAGTTGAGTTAAACCGTGTTGATCTGGAGTCATATGAACCTGCTGCAGCTGCTCTGCAATCTTCAATCTTTCCTTTGTCTCATTTAAACTCTTATTTTCTATCCCTCTCTCTCTCTCTCCCCATCTCTCTCCCTATATCTCCCTCTTCCCTCCTCTCTCTTTCCTTTCTTCTGCTTTTCTTTGTTTAATGTAAACTCTACATCCCCTCTCTCCATCTCTTCTGTCTGTCTCTCTCACCCCCTTTCTCCATCTCTTCTGTCTGTCTCTCTCACCCCCTCTCTCCATCTCTTCTCTGTCTCTCTCACTCACTTTGTCTCATATGGACTCTGTTTCAATCCTTCTCTCTCTCTTTCCATCTCTCCCTCTCTCTTTGTCTCATGTACTCACTCTTCCCTCATCACCCTTTCTCTGCCCTCCCCCTCTCTTTTGTCTATCTCCTCTCTTATTTTTTCCTCCTCTTATCTGTTTCCATCTCTCTCTGCTTCATGTGGACTGTCCCTCTCTCTTTCCCTCCTTCTACCGTTCTCTCTCTTTGCCCCTCCCTCTCCTCTTGCTGTCTTTCTTTTTATCTCTCCCCATAGCATCTTTCATCTCCTCTCTTACCCCTTCCTCTCTTTCTCTCTTTGTCTCATGTGCTCACGTGGACTGTCTCCTCATTCCTCTTTCTGTCTCTCCCCTCTCTCTCTCTCACACCTTTTTTCTCCCCTTATCTTTTTTCTTTCTTTCCTCTCTCTCCCCCCATACCCTCTTCCATCTCCTCTTCCTCTTTTCTCCTATCCCTCTCTCTTCTCTCCATCTCTCCTGTGCTATTTCCCCCTCCCCTCTCTCTCCTCTCTCTTCCTCTCCATCTCTCCTTCCCCTCTGTTCCCCCCTCCTCGGTCTCTCTGTTCAGACACATGTACACTGTGTTATACAAAACAATAGCAGTCAGTGGGACAGGTGCTCTGCTCCTGTGAGTCTTTCCCCTCCTCCTCCTCTTCCTTTTTTCTCTCTCTTTAACCTTTAACAGTTTTATAAATGTTCATTTGCTATTTTAACCAAATTTATTCAAATGAGTTCTGCACCGTTAAGACGATGTTGTTCAGTAGTGCACATTGTAAACCCGCCCAGGAAAAGAACCTTAAACTCATCCAAGAAGCTCATGCATTTCACAACATGTTTGTAGAGCTGTGAGCTACAGGGTTAGTAGCTTTTACACAGAATAACACACCATGGAGACACAGGGAGGGCATCTGACACACAGGGAGGCCATCTGACACACAGGGAGGGCATCTGACTGTGTGGTGTGGTGTTTTATGAATTGTGAACACATTTGGTCGTCTTCGTTTTGCTGCAGTTTCCCGCTGAGCGCCGCAGCTGAATCAGGAGCTCAACGTTCATCAATCATCCTCCAATCAGAGCACAGAACAATGACTACAGCGACCAATCACTGAGCGGCACCACGGACCTCAGGGACCAATCAGAGTGGAGCGGCAGCTGCTGCTGGGACAGAGCTGAGGAGAGGCCAGAGCCACAGAACAGCAGCCTCAGCATCAGTCTGCCCCAGGGCGGCTGTGACAGGGGAGGGTTTGGTTTTATCTCCTCTGTATATGTGGTCCCTGTCTGTCCATTCAGAGTCTGCAGTGTTAAAGCAGACATATTGTGCTTGTGTCAGCTCTATAGTTATAATCTATGATGACACTCATGTATCATTATGTTATCATTTGGACAATTTAAAACACAATATTTATCTATAACAACTTCATAAATGAAACAAGTCCGCTGATTTACGTGAAAACTAACCCTAATCTCTTCAAATCCAGGTTCAGAGGGTAAATGCGAAGGGGAAACCACTTTAACTGTAGCTCTGATACATACACCCTCAGGTGTATGTATCTGACTGCTCCTATAATATAAAACTGGTTCATTGGTCAAAATTTTAAACAGCCAGATATGCGTTTATCATAACTGTACTGAGAGCTTAAAGTGACCTGATAAAAATGTGTTTAGGGCATTCTATGCTAACAGAGACAGTCCTCCTCTCCTCTGATAGGTTTGTTCCTCTCCTCATCTCCTCTCTTCTGATTGGCATACTCGTCTCCTCTTCTCCTCTGATTGGCCTGCCGCTCTTCATCTCTCCTCTGATTCTCTGATTGGTCTGTTCCTCTCCCCCTCTCCTGTCTTTGGCCTGTTCCTCTCTACTTCTCCTCTGATTGTTCTGTTCCTCTCCCTCTCTCCTCTGATTGGTCTACTCGTCTCCTCCTCTTCTCTGATTGGCTGTTCCGTGACCTGATTCTCTCACCTGCAGATGGATTAGCATTAGCGGCAGGTGAGCGCACACCTGCGTTAGCCTCAGCGTTAGCTTTAGCCTGAGTCAGCAATTTGCTCTGACAAACACAATCAGGCCACAGCTGGAAAACCCCCCACCACCTACACAATATAATACAAGATAATATACAGACTAAAGCAGGACAGAAACAGGACTGAAGCAGGACTAAAGCAAGACTAAAGCAGGGTTAAAGCAGGGCTAAAGCAGGACTGAAGCAGGACTAAAGCAGGACTAAAGCAGGACTAAACCAGGACTGAACCAGGACTGAAGCAGGACTAAAGCAGGACTAAACCAGGACTGAACCAGGACTGAAGCAGGACTGAAGCAGGACTAAAGCAGGACTAAAGCAGAACTAAACCAGGACTGAAGCAGGACTAAACCAGGACTAAAGCAGGACTAAAGCAGGACTAAAGCAGGACTAAAGCAGAAATAAAACAGGGACTAAACCAAGACCAACCCCACAACCACCAGCACTCAATACAGCATAATAGAATAGAATATATGAACTAAAGCTGAGACTGAATCTTGACTGAGCCAAGACTAAACTAGGAGTAACCACACAACCATCAGCACTCAATACAGTGTAATGACTGACAAAGCTTGGTCTCAACCAGGACTGAACCAGGACGGTTCTTATTAACTTGTGTTGTTTGTGCGCCACACTCTACAAGGATTTTCACAACCACAGAGCCAGCCAGTTGTTTTAGAGGCTGGGATATGTCTACCACAGCCGACTCAAACAGTGCTGAATAATCCCATAATAAACCCATGATAAACCCCATAATAAACCCATAATAAACCCCATAATAAACCCATGATAAACCCCATGATAAACCCCACAATAAACCCCATGATAAACCCATGATAAACCTCACAATAAACCCCATGATAAACCCGTGATAAACCTATGATGAACCCCATGATAAACCCCATGATAAACCCCATGATAAACCCATGATAAACCCATGATAAACCCCATGATAAACCCATGATAAACCCCATGATAAAACCCATGATAAACCCCATGATAAATCCATGATAAACCCATGATAAACCCCATGATAAACCCATGATAAACCCCATGATACACCCATGATAAACCCATGATAAACCCATGATAAACCCCATGATACACCCATGATAAACCCCATGATACACCCCATTATAAACACCATGATACACCCATGATAAACCCATGATAAACCCCATGATAAACCCATGATAAACCCCATGATAAACCCCATGATAAGCCCATGATAAACCCATGATAAGCCCATGATAAACCCCATGATAACCCCACCCCATGATAAACCCATGATAAACCCCATGATAAACCCATGATAAACCCCATGATAAACCCATGATATAACCCCATGATAAAAACCCATGATAACCCCATGATAAACCCCATGATAAAACCCATGATAAACCCCATGATAAACCCCATGATAAACCCCCCCATGATTAACCCATGATAAACCCCATGATAAACCCATGATAAACCCCATGATAAACCCATGATAAAACCATGATAAACCCCATGATAAACCCCATGATAAGCCCATGATAAACCCATGATAAGCCCATGATAAACCCCATGATTAACCCATGATAAACCCCATGATAAACCCATGATAAACCCCATGATTAACCCCATGATAAAACCCATAAAACCCATGATTAAACCCCATGATTAACCCATGATAAACCCCATGATAAACCCATGATAAACCCCATGATAAACCCATGATAAGCCCATGATAAACCCCATGATTAACCCATGATAAACCCCATGATAAACCCATGATAAACCCCATGATTAACCCATGATAAACCCCATGATAAACCCATGATAAACCCCATGATTAACCCATGATAAACCCCAGATAAACTCCATGATAAACCCCATGACAAACACATGATAAACCCATGATAAACCCCAGATAAACTCCATGATAAAGCCATGATAAGCCCATAATAAACCCATGATAAACCCATGATAAATCCCATGATAAACCCATGATAAATCCCATGATACACCCCATGATAAGCCCATGATAAATCCCATGATACACCCCATGATAAACCCATGATAAACCCATGATAAACCCCAGATAAACTCCATGATAAACCTCATGATAAACCCATGATAAACCCATGATAAACCCATGATAAACCCCATGATAAACCCATGATAAACCCCATGATAAGCCTGTCTCAGGGAAATACAGGACCATTCTTCAGGAAAGATGTGGTTTTGATTTACATCTGTGTGAGGTGAGAATGAGCGCTGTTCACAGGGCTGTGTTTAAGGGGACGACTGTGACACATGAGGCTGTATTATAAGTGCACGTCTGACCCAGTGCACCCGTCTGACCCAGTGCACCCGTCTGACCCAGTGCACCTGTCTGAACGATGCACCCGTCTGACCCAGTGCACCCGTCTGACCCAGTGCACCTGTCCGAACGATGCACCCATCTGACCCAGTGCACCCGTCTGACCCAGTGCACCCGTCTGACCCAGTGCACACATGTCTGACCCAGTGCACCCGTCTGACCCAGTGCACCCGTCCGACCCAGTGCACCCGTCTGACCCAGTGCACCTGTCCGAACGATGCACCCGTCTGACCCAGTGCACCCGTCTGACCCCAGTGCACCCGTCTGACCCAGTGCACCCCGTCTGACCCACGATGCACCCGTCTGACCCAGTGCACCCGTGTGACCCAGTACACCTGTCTGAACGATGCACCCGTCTGACCCAGTGCACCCGTCTGACCAGTGCACCTGTCTGACCCAGTGTACCTGTCCGAACGATGCACCCGTCTGACCCAGTGCACCCGTCTGACCAGTGCACCTGTCCGAACGATGCACCCGTCTGACCCAGTGCACCCGTCTGACCCAGTGCACCTGTCCGAACGATGCACCCGTCTGACCAGTGTGCACCCGTCTGACCCAGTGCACCTGTCCGAACGATGCACCCGTCTGACCCAGTGCACCCGTCCGAACGATGCACCCGTCTGACCCAGTGCACCCGTCTGACCCAGTGCACCCGTATGACCCAGTGCACCCGTCTGACTCAGTGCACCCGTCTGACCCAGTGCACCTGCCCGACAATGCACCTGTCTGACCCAGTGCACCCGTCTGACCCAGTGCACCTGTCCGAACGACGCACCCGTCTGACCCAGTGCACCCTTCTGACCCAATGCACCCGTCTGACACAGTGCACCCGTCCCATCTGACCAGTGCACCCTTCTGACCCAATGCACCTGTCTGACCCAGTGCACCTGTTTGACACAGTGCACCCGTCCCATCTGACCAGTGCAACTGTCTGAACGATGCACCTGTCTGACCAGTGCACCTGTCTGAACAGTGAAAAAAAATTGAATAATGAATTAAATTGTTATTGACTAAATATTGATGTCCACACCATGTCTGCTGCCTACCCATAAAAGTCACCACACACTACTGACCTTAACCAAGTTCCAACTTTAACCTTCACCAAACCGTAACTTATTTTAACCCAGATCTGATGTGATGCTGCTGCTCACATCTACATCCACATATAAAACACATATAAGAGCAGTTAGCACCCGTGTTTCCCAAACGCAGCACTTCTCATGTGACGTGTGTGTGGTGCATTCGAGGCCAGTGGAAAAGTGGGACATCCTGGCCTCACACTCTGAGTAATGACCACATTAGAACTGTGTTTCTACAGAAATATGGAATCTGCACACACGCTGTTTTACATGAGAGATGCAAGCAATTTAGAGCTGGTTTAGACCTGGTTTAGACCAGCTTTAGTCCCTAGTCAAACCTGGTTTAGACTTGTTTTAGTCCCTGTCCAGACCTGGTTTAGACCAGCTTTAGTCCCTAGTCAAACCTGGTTTAGACCTGTTTTAGTCCCTGTCCAGACCTGGTTTAGTCCTGTTTTAGTCCCTGTTCTGACCTGGTTTAGACCAGCTTTAGTTCCTGTTCAGACCTGGTTTAGTCCTGTTTTAGTCCCTGTTCAGACCTGGTTTAGACCGGCTTTAGTCCCTGTTCAGACTTGGTTTAGTCCTGTTTTAGTCCCTGTCCAGACCTGGTTTAAACTTGTTTTAGTCCCTGTCCAGACCTGGTTTAGACCTGTTTTAGTCCCTGTCCAGACCTGATTTAGACCTGTTTTAGTTCCATTCATTCCGCACCTTGCAGATGCCCTCCCTGTGTGTCAGATGCCCTCCCTGTGTCTCCATCGTATTCTGTGTAAAAGCTGCTCCTCTGAGATGGTATCCTTGCATTTGTTTTAAGTTAGTTCTGTTTCTTGTGAGGAAGTGCTGAGTGATGCTAGCGCAGGTGTAGCGCTCACCTGCCGCCAACACATTTATCTAAACATGAGAGAATCAGGTCACTACACACCACCACCGACCAATCAGGAGCCAGCCGACGTTCAAATGGGCCAATCACCAAGCACCTGACTACAGAATGGACCAATCGTAGAGAAGGAACTGAAGACAGAGTGTGTGTCGCCCAAAACGCTGCGTCTGAAAATATGGCCCCATTTCCCACTGAACCAACAACCTCTAAAAGAAACAAGGAGAGAACAGACAGGAGCACACCGAGGAGCCGAGCCAGAGGAGCAGAGCCAGAGGAGCAGAGCCAGAGGAGCAGAGCCAGAGGAGCAGAGCCAGAGGAGCAGACAGGAGCAGAGCCAGAGGAGCAGAAAGGAGCAGAGAGGAGCAGACAGAAGTAGAGAGGAGTTGACAGGAGTAGAGAGGGGTTGATAGGAGCTGACAGGAGCAGGGCTGTACCTTCAGGGAAACAGTTTTCTGGATCCATTGCTTCTTGCTCCAGTTCAGAGAAGTCATCCTCCTCCTCTCCGGGTTTCCTCAGGTCCACGGTGCTGCCCTCTGAGAGACTGATGTCATCTTTCTGTGACAAAAACAACAAATAAACAAAAAAAAAAGTGAAATATAGAAAACAATCATTTCATTTACAGAGGGGGTATTTCACTTTTATGGTGTCTATGATGTAACATATTTAGATCACCATGAGACATTTTATTGTTTTGAAAATGCTATATCACCCAAAACAACATATTAACATGTTGTATAAGTTTCACTTTCATTTCTGATGCTCTGAGTCTCCCCTCCCTTTGCTCCCCGCATTAAGTTGCTCCCCATTCAGAGCACTATGACAGCACAATCAGCATCAGGCTAATGAAACTACTGCACATCACATCAGGTTTGTGAAGTCATTGCATGTTGTATTGCCTCATATCTTTGTGGCTTGTGGGAGCGTGGGTGACGTAGGCTTCTGGGTTCAAAGGACACAAGTACTGGGACTGCTGGATTGTGTGACATTATCTGTCTGTTTTTCCTGTATCCATGGAGACCTTGCAATAAGCTAGCTAAGGAGATGCTACAGAGTGTTTATACCAAATGTGGTAGAAAACGTTCGAGAGGAAATATTTCGAGGGTAGAGCTAATTTGGCCACCAACCAAAACAACAGAGTGGAGAGAGGATGAGGCTTAGAGGAGCCTTTCCTGTTGTGTGTCCAGACTTGGCTCCCCCTGGAGAAAGCTGTGTTTCTGCAGGACACAGAGGGGGGGACCATAGACTGTATAACGTGGACTAAGTGAGTGTGACGTCACCCACAGCGTTCGACTCCGAATGAAGCTCATTGAGGCTAGCAGTTATACAGGTGAATCTGAAGCCAAGCTCCACATTTGACATATTATAGTAACCAAAAAGCCAACCTGGGGCAGGGCTGCTGAAAGAAACACCCCTTCCCGCACGCACTGCTGATTTAGCAGCAACATTTAGCAGGCATTTAGCAACGCTGTCAATCAAACCTGTTGCTAATGCTAGCAAGCGTGACATCGGGGAAAGAAGGCGCCTGATTTGTCTGTTATTAATGTTCATATCTTCATTCATGGACAAAATAGTGAAATAAAAACCCCAGGATCATGTGGAGCGGGTTAAGAACATTTATGGCCAAAATGACGAGTCTGACAGCAGCAGTTACAGAGAGAGGGGACAGTCTTTCAATGTAAAGTGAATTAGAGCCAGAGTCATGATCGCTTTCTATTTGGAATGCAGCGGCTAGTGAGTTAGCTATGTCCATTTATTTATAGAGTCTATGGGAGGGACACTATCTGTTCATCTGTCTGTCCATCTGGAGCCCAGGTGACATGTTTGTGTTGTATTTCTGTGCATGTGTGTGTCATATCTGTGTGTGTTTACATAGTGATGTGAGTGTATTTCTGTGAGGGTTAGCAGTTATATAATGTCTACTGTAGGATAACAGTATTGATACTTGGTACACGTTGGGGGTGTTCTACATGTATGTGTATTGGCTAAATGTTTACCAGTTCCAAAGGAGACACAAAACTCTTAAAATATGAGAAAACACTGGCAAAAAAGTTTGAAGATCATCTGAAAACTCAAAACGACAGCTCAGTTCGAGCTTTCATTTCTTGTTCTGTTTGAGAGTTTTATTTTATACAAAAAGGTGAGAGTGCCTAACGGAAAAACTGTTAGTTAATGCTAATGCTAATGCTAGCTAGCTTGTGACTGTAATGCTATTTAAGGGACTTGTTTAAGAGCACAAATTAGCTCACCTTTTGTCCTTCAGCTAAGTCAGGTCTTTATGGTCAGATTAAGTTAAAATAAAGCTCAGATTAAAGTCTACCAAGCTTCAGACAGAGCAGTTCCTACAGTTAGCATCACACCCCCAGGGAATGTTGATGACATCAGCTGTAAAGTATCAATATTAAACATTAGCACATATGTGAGTATAAAATAAACATTATGAGTGCACACTTATGTTTGAGTTTCTCCTCGCGCTGGTCTAATCCTCGCACTGCTGTGTCGCAGGTTACGGCGTTACATAAGTGTGACTGATCAGACCAACACTCGCACTTTTTATGACAAAGAAATACATAAACACATGTACCCTCCAAATATATACATATACATGTATATAAGAGAATATAGAGGGAAGAGAGATTAGAGAAAAGACAAGAGAGGAGAGAAGGGATGAGAGAGAGAGAGGATACAAGAGAGGGCAGAAGAGAAAGGATAAGAGAGAGAGGAAACCAGAGAGAGAAGGGAAGAGAGAGAGGAGACGAGAGAGAGAGGAGAGGAGAGAGAAAAGAGAGGACAGAGAGAGAAGAGACGAGAGAGGAGAGAAGGGATGAGAGAGAGAGGATACAAGAGAGAGGAGAGGAGAGAAAGGACAAGAGAGAGAGGAGACCACAGACAGAGAGGAGACCAGAGACAGAGAGGAAAGAAGGGAAGAGAGAGAGAGGAGACGAGAGAGAGGAGAGATATGAACAAGATAAGAACATTCATAACAGACAAATCAGGTGCCTCTTTCCTCCAGGACACTTCTGCTAGCATTAGCAACAGGTTTGATTGACAGCGTTGCTAAGTGCCCGCCCCTTGCCAAACCAGCGGTGCGGGTGGAAAGGAGCGTTACCTTCATCATCCTTGTTCCTGATTGGCCAATGAGCCGATTCCTAATATGCAACTCGACTCCAGATTAGCCGCTATATCTGCTAGCCACAATATTCTTCATTTGAAGTCAAACACTGGGTAACAATCTGTGGTCCACACAGAAAGAGTGTGGAGGAATAAGGAGGAGTGAGAGCGGTGTCACAGCCGCCCTGGGGCAAACTGACTGACACATGGCTGCTGTTCAGCTCCTCCAGCCTCTGTCTTTAGTTTAACATTGAGCAGGTCAGAATTCTACAGGGAATTGACCTTTAACTGTCAAAATCCAGATGTGGTAACATTATTCAAGCCCAAAGATGTGACTGTTGTGAGTTGAAAGGACTTTAAACCATAAGAGTAATATGATGAGTTTGAGGAGCTGATCCCAAACAAATGAGAAGGTTCAACATTTGTGGATCTGAAGTTTGGAGTTTGCAGCTCGTGCTTATAATAATTGAGTTAAGTCAGACCTATTCTGCACAATGGACTTTCCGAGCTTTTAACCATGTTATAGTTTTTTCCTCTCACATTTACTCACTTTTGGAGTGACTTGTGCATGTTTGAGGAAAAATGTAATCACTTATTTTTAAGATGCCATTTTGCTGATCAACTCCTGTCTTCACCTCCTCCGGTGCACGCCCACTGCATTGTACTGACTTCCTTCTCCAATTTTATTTTCTGATGTGTGATCACAGTGATGTGTGTGGTATTTGGCAGCGTCTTTGGTCATTCTGGTGCAAATGAAACAAATAATCCGCTGCTCCCTACAGTGATGTGCATCTATCCATAGGGGGCGCCGACAGCATGCGGCGCTTCGTTGTGGTGACGTTTAAGGGCACCTCAGTTTTCTAACGTAGAAGTCAGTGGATTGTCTTTTATTATGTTGTTTTGGATGAATATTGCGATAAAAAAGATAACATAATGATCCACGGGTGTCATACATTCTAAGTATAGAGACACAAACACAATATGTCTGCTTTAATCCTGGGACAGAGGAGCAGACGGGTTTGAGTCAGGTGGAGTTGGTTCTTTTAAGTTCAGCAGAATCAAAGCTGCAGCTGCCACACCCTCACACGTGCACCAGGGGTCAGGGGTCAGACAGAGGTCACAGAGGGGTCACACGAGGGTGGGACATGAAAGAGGAGTTCACACAGATGTTTTGTCTGTGTGCAGCTGCAGAATATGGACTACAATTCCCATCATGCAACAGGAGAAATGTTATGTATGAGCTGTATTAGTACATTAAAGGTCCTATATTACGCAAAACAAATTCTTGTGAGATTTAAGACATGTCATGTTGTTACGTCCGCAAAAAACAGACCTGGAGCTGTGTTTTGTTTCATTCACACACGTTTAACACACAAACCCTGCAGATTTACGCTGAGTTCTTCTCTCAAACTGAAAACACTCTGTTCCACCTTATGATGTCATGTGGTAATACAGGAAGTGCTCCACTGTGTTTTTAAACTCCACACACCTTCACTAAAATCATTTGGGTGATTTCAGACCTGGAATTGCCAATCTCTACTGGATTACAGTTAAAAAGTGTTGATAACTGGAAAACTACCTCTTCATGACATCACAAGGTGGAACAGAACATTTTGAGCTTTGGAGATGTTACAGACTAATAATAAAGTGTGACTCAAACATGTAAATGAAACAAAACACAACTCCAGGTCTGTTTTTGAGGAGGGAACAGCATTAGAACAGATCAGAGAATAGAGTAATATGGGCCTTTAAACATTACTCTTAGGACATATGTACACGTCTGCCTTCATAAGAGTCAGGGCTGGTGTACAGTTAACAGTATTATAAAAGCATGCCGATCAAACCCCATTTTTACCGGTACACGCCCACTGTGACACACCTAGTTCTCCCATTTTATTTTCTCAACTGGTGATACATGTAGGATTCAGTAGTCGTTTGGTACAAATGAAAAAAAAAACCTGTGCTCTTGCGTGATGTGCAGCTGTCCAGAGGTCGACAGCATGCGGCACTTTGTTGTGATGACGTTTACGGCGACGTCAGCTCACACTGGACACCGGAGTTTTCTAACGCAGGAGTCAGTGGACTTGTTTCTGTTATTAAATTGTTTTAGATGAATATTGTGAGTTAAAATGTGCAAATTATAACATAGTGACCCACGAGTGTCATAGATTATAACTATAGCGCAGACTCAAGCACAATATGTCTGCTTTAAACCTTATTCTGAGTACACTTGTGTCTGTCCTTGTGCGGCTGTAAATTGCTGAGTCATGCTCTGATTCCGGGTCACTGTGGATTTTGCTTTGTCATGTTTTAAACTTTCCATAAATCACATGTTTGTAATAAACAGCAAAACTGATACTGCATTAGACAGAAATAATACAACAGGGACTAAACCAGGACTAAACCAGGCCTAAACCAGGACTGAACCAGGACTGAACCAGGACTAAACCAGGACTATACCAGGATAAAACCAGGACTAAACCAGGTCTGAATCAGGAGTGAACCAGGACTGAACCAGGTCTAAACCAGGACTGAACCAGGACTAAACTAGGACTAAACAAGGTCTGACCCAGGACTAAACCAGGTATAAACCAGGACTAAACCAGGACTGAACCAGGACTGAACCAGGCCTAAACAAGGTCTAAACAAGGACTAAACCAGGACTAAACCAGGATTAAGCCAGGATTAAACCAGGTCTAAACCAGGACTAAACCAGGACTAAACCAGGACTGAACCAGGACTAAACCAGGACTGAACCATGACTAAACCAGGCCTAAATCAGGACTAAACCAAGTCTAAACAAGGACTAAACCAGGATTAAACCAGGATTAAACCAGGACTGAACCAGGACTAAAACCAGGACTAAACTAGGATTAAACCAGGAGAAAACCAGGGCTAAACCAGGACTAAACCAGGATTGAACCAGGATTGAACCAGGACTAAACCAGGACAAAATCAGGATGGAACCAGGACTAAACCAGGACTGAACCAGGACTGAACCAGGACTGAACCAGGACTAAACCAGGTTTGAACCAGGACTGAACCAGGACTAAACCAGGATTAAACCAGGTTTAAACCAGGACTGAACCAGGACTAAACCATGATTAAACCAGGTTTAAACCAGGACTAAACCAGGACTAAACCAGGACTAAATTAGGACTAAACTAGGACTAAACCAGGACTAAGCCAGGACTAAACCACAGTAAAACTAAAATAAATAGAGTTACGATGTGTGTGCACACAGGCTGAAGTTGGCTAAAGTTGTGATGTTTTGGATGGTAAAAGTGAGTGAGAGGGACAGTTCTTAAGATACTGTGGTAGCACAGGTTTGTGCGGGTAAAATACTGGGTGACTGTGTTTTAGTCGGTGCTAAACTCAGAGTGACATGTTTACATCCACATCACTGTTATATAAGAGCCGCTCATGGAACGAGAGGAGCCTTTCAGCACAGACAAAGAACTGACTCCAGGGAAGAGCTATATGTGACCATACACACAGAGAGGGCATCTGACACACAGAGAGGACATCTGACACGCAGAGAGGGCATCTGACACACAGAGAGGACATCTGGCACACAGAGAGGGCACCTGACACACAGAGAGGACATGTGACACACACAGAGAGGGCACCTGACACACAGAGAGGGCATCTGACACACAGAGAGGGCATCTGACACACAGAGAGGGCACCTGACACACAGAGAGGGCACCTGACACACAGGGAGGGCATCTGACACACAGAGAGGGCACCTGACACACAGAGAGGGCACCTGACACACAGGGAGGGCATCTGACACACAGAGAGGGCACCTGACACACAGAGAGGGCACCTGACACACAGGGAGGGCTTCTGGCACACAGAGAGGGCCCCTGACACACAGAGAGGGCGTCTGACACATAGGGAGGGCATCTGACACACAGAGAGGACACCTGACACACAGAGAGGACATCTGAGGGCACCTGACACACAGAGAGGGCACCTGGCACACAGAGAGGGCACCTGACACACAGAGAGGACACCTGACACACAGAGAGGACATCTGAGGGCACCTGACACACAGAGAGGACACCTGACACACAAAGAGGACATCTGAGGGCACCTGACACACAGAGAGGACACCTGACACACAGAGAGGACATCTGAGGGCACCTGACACACAGAGAGGACACCTGACACACAGAGAGGGCACCTGACACACAGAGAGGACATCTGAGGGCACCTGACACACAGAGAGGACACCTGACACACAGAGAGGACATCTGAGGGCACCTGACACACAGAGAGGACACCTGACACACAGAGAGGACACCTGACACACAGAGAGGACATCTGAGGGCACCTGACACACAGAGAGGACACCTGACACACAGAGAGGACATCTGACACACAGGGACAGAGGGGTCTGGGAGGGCATCTGAGCGTTGCATGTGTGTTCTGCTGATGAGCGGAGGCTGAGGTGACGAGCTCTCATTCTGTCTGCTCCTGTTAGAGTCTGGAGCTGTTTCACACAAACACACAGGGCAGTGGCAGAGTGGTTAGCCTCTCGGCTCACAGCAACAAAGTCCCTGGGTCAAAGGTGTAGGTAAAAAATGGGTCCTCTGCATTTGACCCCCACGTCAATATATTAACGTGTTTTATAAGTTAAGTTTAGGTTATGAGGGGGCGTCTAAGTCACTCCCCCTTCAGAGCGCTATCACAAGAGTCAGTGTGCGTCCCACTAATCAAAGTACTGCACATCACATCAGGTTTGTCAAGTTTCTGTGTACAGTTTGTATCATGTTTTTGTACATTTATGGAGAATTGTTGTGTAATACCTTGGGGATAAGGGAATCTTGAAGAAATTCATCCAGACACAGGGAGAACACGCAAAACTTCACACAGAAAGTCCCCACTTGGTCCATCCCCAGTGCGGTGTACGGTTTGATCATGTTTTTAGTGTGTTTCTCACCGTAATGAGGCTCCTGCTCTTTGTTGCGCCACCCTCCTCCTCCTCCTCCTCCTCCTCCTCCTCCTCCTCTGTGTTTGGATGTAGCTGTGGCATGTTTTTTAGTCTTCGTTGATCTCCCCCTCTGTGTTTAGGGGTAGGTTTAGCATGTTTTAGTGTGTTTTTAGCATGTTTTTAGCATGTTTTAGCTTGTTTCTAGCCTGTCTTCAGCAAGTTGCTTTGACCGTGTCGGGCTCCTGCTCTTCGTTGATCTCCACCTCTTTGTTTGGATGTAGTTTTAGAGTTTTTTTAGCGTGTTTTTATCATGCTTTTGACGTGTTTCTCTCACCGTGTCGGGCTCCTGCTCGTCGTCGCTCGCCTCCTCCTCCTCCTCTTCGGGGAACTCGATGTCGGACTCTCCCGGGGCGATGGGCACGCTGAGGGTCAGGGAGGCGTTGGTCATGTAGCTGTCATCTGAGGCCACGTACTTCTCCACGTGACGACCTGAGAGCACACACACAAATTAACATGCACACACATGAACACACACACACAAGAACACACACAAGAACACACACATGAACATGCACACACATGAACACACACACACAAGAACACACACATGAACACGCACACATGAACACACACACACACAAGAACACACACATGAACACACACACATGAACACACACACACATGAACACACACACACAAGAACACACACATGAACACGCACACATGAACACACACACACATGAACACTCACGCACATGATCACACACGAACACGCACACACATGAACATACACACAAGAACATGCACACACATGAACACACACAAACACATGAACACACACACACATGAACACGACACACATGAACACACACACAAACACGCACACACATGAACACACACACACATGAACACACACACGAACATGCACACACATGAACACACACGAAGACACACACACATGAACACGACACACATGAACACGCACATGAACACACACACACACACATGAACACACATACACACACATATGAACACTCACGCATATGATCAAACACACGAACACGCACACGCACACACATGAACACACACGAACACACACATGAACATGCACACACATGAACACACACATGAACACACACGAACACGCACACACATGAACACACACACGAACATACACACACATGAACACACACATGAACATGCACACATAAGAACATGCACACACATGAACACATACGGACATGCACACACATGAACACGAACAGGCACACACATGAACACACACCTACACACACACACATGAACATGCACACACATGAACACACACACACATGAACAAAAATACACACATGAACACGCGCACACATGAACAAAAACACGCACACACATGAACACACGCACACATGAACAAAAACACACGCACACACACGAACACGCAAACAAAAACAAACACACGCACACACACAAACACACACACATGAACACGCACACACACAAGCACACACACACACATGAGTAGCAGTGGTTACAGTAGTAGCAGAAGTAGATGCAGTAGTAGTCACAGTAGTAGCAGTAGTCACAGTAGTTGTAGTAGTTGCAGTAGTACCAGTAGTAGTAGTACCTATGACTCCTCCATTGGCCTCTGTGTGGATGCTGCTCAGTCTCTTGAGTTTCAGAGCCTGGATTTGAGCTTCTCTCCGTTTCTCTCTCCTCTTCTTCAGATTGCCGTTAAAAAAGTCCAGCACCTGCAACACAACAGGACTGCTGTACTGAGAGCTCTCACTATCAGCTCAGGCCTGGTTATCTTGGCCTACATCATCAGAGGTATAATACTCCCTACAACATAAGCAGAGCCAGACTGACAGTGTGGTCCACTCCAGTCTAATACAGTCCATAGTGTGTTGAGGGTTTATGTCTGCAGGTGCTGGGTAAATAAACTTCTCCTGTGTTAAGTCCAGCGTCACGCCTCTTCTCTTCAACGCTCACACTACTACAGTTTATTCAAAATTCTTCAGTTGTCTTAAAAAGTTTTTAAGACAACTGAAGAATTTTTTAAGACAACTTTTCTTTAAAAGCTTTTTAATCATTAGCTTCGGCTCGCTCTGCTCCGCTCTAGCTGCTCTCTCTTGGTCAGAGCGGTTATGTGGTATGCAAGACCTGCTCTAGAGCAGTACCTGGTCTGGGGGAGTACCTCTCTGGGGGGTACCTAAAAGGGGCAGTACCTGGTCTTTGCACCAGCTAACTCCAGTGCCGATGCGTTTGATGGCAATCTGCAGATTGTTCATTTCTCCATCGTCGTCTGGAGCTGAGAGGTTATCAGAGCTGAAGGAGGAGAGCAGCAGCGCCAGGAACAAGTTTAACACCTGGAACAAAAGAACAAGACATCAGAGGAGACGAAGAGAGGAAGAGGAGGGTGAGATCAATATTTTTGGGTGAGGTTCAGACCAGTAAGCCTCTGGTTGGTGGGTGAAAGCAGAGTGTGTGATTCGTTTGTATGAAGTAAAAGAGAGCTTCTCTAACCCCGCAGGGGGCGCAGTATGCTGTGGCTTTGTGAATGGAGCTGTGTGGCCTCAGTGTGATCACATGACCTCAGCGGTCTCAGTGGTCAGTATCAGTTTATTGAAAAAGATCATGTGATTGGTCGAACCTTCGCTATGACATCATCCATCTGTTTTCACTCAGACTGAGACCAGGTCTGATACGACTGGGACCAGGTCTCAAACCAGTTCTGATCTCGTTTTGGATGGGGGCAGGGCCAGAGGGGGCGTAAGGGGAGGGGTAACACGAGGGAGGGGTCATAGAAGGTGGAGTCACATAGGGGAGGAGTGAGTGGGTAGGGGCGGGTCAGAGGAGAGGGGGACAGGTTCAAAATGAATGCGAGATCAAACAGGGAAGGGAGCAGAAGAAAGAGGGTGGGTGGGACAGTTGAGGTAAGGGGTCATGGGGTCATAGAGGGCGGGGTCAGGGGAAGGGTGGTTAGAGGGAGGAGGGGTCAGAGGCTTGCTGACCATGTATTGACTTGTGTGCCTTTGACGGAGTTATATAACAAACAGATCAATACATGAATCTGACCAGCTCTGGACCACAGGCGAGAGAGCGAGAGAGTCCACAGAGTCCAGAGAGTCCTCAGAGTCCAGAGAGCCCAGAGAGTCCTCAAAGTCCTCAGAGTCCAGAGAGTCCACAGAGTTAACAGAGTCCAGAGAGTCTACAGAGTCCTCAGAGTCCACAGAGTCCAGAGAGTCCTCAAATTCCTCAGAATCCAGAGAGTCTACAGAGTCCAGAGAGTCCACAGAGTCCAGAGAGTCCAGAGTCCAGAGAGTCCAAAGAGTCCACAGAGTCCTCAAAGTCCAGAGAGTCCACAGAGTCCTCAAAGTCCTCAGAGTCCAGAGAGTCCTCAGAGTCCAGAGAGTCCAGAGAGTCCACAGAGTCCACAGAGTTCTCAGAGTCCAGAGAGTCCACAGAGACCACAGAGTCCACAGAGTCCACAGAGTCTACAGAGTCCTCAGAGTCCAGAGAGCCCACAGGATCCTCAGAGTCCTCAGAGTCCACGGAGTCCTCAGAGGCCAGAGAGTCCACAGAGTCCTCACAGTCCTGAGAGTCCAGAGAGTCCACAGAGACCACAGAGTCCAGAGAGTCCTCAGAGTCGTCAGAGTTCAGAGAGTCCACAGAGTCCATAGAGTCCAGAGAGTCCACCACTGTCCACAAAGTCCACAACTGTCTTCGAAGTCCACAACTGTCCTCAAAGTCCACAACTGTCATCAAAGTCTACAGCTGACCTCAAAGTCCACAACTGTCCTCAAAGTCCACAACTGTCCTCAAAGTCCACAACTGTCCTCAAAGTCTACAGCTGACCTCAAAGTCCACAACTGTCCTCAAAGTCCACAACTGTCCTCAAAGTCCACAACTGTTCTCAAAGTCCACAACTGTCCTCAAAGTCCACAACTGTCCTCAAAGTCCACAACTGTCATCAAAGTCCACAGCTGACTTCAAAGTCCACAACTGTCATCAAAGTCTACAGCTGACCTCAAAGTCCACAACTGTCCTCAAAGTCCACAACTGTCCTCAAAGTCCACAACTGTCCTCAAAGTCTACAGCTGACCTCAAAGTCCAGAACTGTCCTCAAAGTCCACAACTGTCCTCAAAGTCCACAACTGTCATCAAAGTCCACAGCTGACCTCATAGTCCACAACTGTCCTCAAAGCCCACAACTGTCCATTATCCAATTATTTTATTAACTGTTAAAGACTATAGAACATTTTTATGCCAAGACTGGTTCAGTCCTGGTTCAGTCCAGGTTCAGTCCTGGTTCAGTCCTTGTTTAGTCCTGGTATAGAGCTGGTTTAGTTCTACTGTAGCTCTGTGTGGGTCAGTAGTGAATAATGTAAAGTGTAACCGATCTTTAAGCACTGCTCACATTCACCTCAGAGTACAAGACTAAACCAGAACTAAACCAGAACTAAACCATGACTAAACCAGAACTAAACCAGGACTGAACCAGGTCTAATCGAAGACTGAACCAAGACTGAACCAGGACTAAACCAGAACTAAACCAGTTCAGCAAAGTTTTAGTCCAGGCTGGAGAGCAGAACTTTGAACTGAACTAACCCCAAAGTCCTACATAGCAAAAACCAGGACTGAACCAGGACTAGACCAGGACTGAGTCATGTGACAGCTGTCGTCTTTATTTAAATCAAAGCGGACAAACCACTGCTTTGGAGCGCGGGAAACCCCACACGCTGAGAGCAGGGATGGAGAAGAAACAAATGCATTTAAAGACAGAGTGTAGAGTTTCTTAAGACCAGGTTCAGACCGGGTTTAGTCCTGGCTGAGACCTGTTTAGGTCCAGGTTTAGCCATGGTAAACCTGTTTTTTATCTGATGTAATCCTGGTTTAGTCTTGGTTTAACTCTGGTTTAGTTTCAGTTTAGACCTTCTTTAGACCAGGTGTAGTTTGTGATTTTAAAGAACGAGTATTTCACTTCTATGGGGTATTAACTGCACATAACGTGTTTTTGATGCTCTGAGTCCCCCCTCCATTTGCTCTCTATGCTTAGTCACTCCCCCTTCAGAGCACTATCACAGCATCTATCCCACTAATGAAACTACTGCACATCACATCAGGTTTGTCAAGCTGCTTTGTACAGTTTTGTATCATGTTTTTGTATATTTATGGAGAACTGTCATGTGGGAGCATGGGTGATGTAGACTTGTGGGTGGAGCCTTGTACAGAATCTGACAGATGAATACAGCCCGGGAGAGACCACTAAAATACTCAAATGTGCATGGATGACATCTAAAACCTCTTCAGGCAGGTTTTTAATGAGGGAACAATGTTATAACATGGTAGAAAGCTCCAAAAAGTCTATTTGGCATAATAACCTTAGTTAAAAACACAAAGAAGCTTAAAGGACACTTACTGACATAAACCAGTAAGGTGCAAAGATCTCTGGGAAATGCAGTCCAAAGAGCTGAGATTTCACCAGACAAATTACATAACAACCTGTTTATGTGAATTTAAAGCTTTTATATAATATAAATTCACTCTTGTAGCTTTAAGTCATGTTATAATGCTGTTACCTCCTCAAGAACAGACCTGGAGTTGTGTTTGTTTCATTCACCCATGTTTAAGTAACACTTTATTATTAGTCTGTCTACATCTCTAAAGCTCAAAATGCTCTGTCCCACCTTGTGATGTCATAAAGTGGTAATTTTCAAGTTAACAGCTAACTTTTACCTTTTGTTTTTCATTTTGTTTTGGATTTGTGATGAGGAAACACCATTATAACACAGAGGAGAAGACAAAGCAATACAGCTCTTTAAATATAATGTAATTGTCTTAATCTGTTTGTGTTGGTGAAGGATTGAGCGAGTGCGCTGTGTGGCTGCAGATTTATGCTCCTCTGATCCAGATGGTGAGTTTATGTGACAAACGAGAGTCTCCTGTAGTTTCCCTGAGTTAGCACACGCGCACGCTCATGCTGTAACGTGCACGTTCACCAGAGCACACACACACATGACACATGCTCGTGCACACACCTGCTACAGAATGCACACAGACACGATTTCACACTGGGACACAAGAGAGAGAGGGAAGGAGGAAAAGAGGAGAGGAACGCAAGAAAATCTGGAGCAAAAATATGGCAGAGAAATACCCTCCACTTTGTAAGAGCAGGAGAGTTGTAAAGGGTTAAACCACTGTGCCAGAATCAGACTGAAAAAGGGAAATGATTTGATTATTGAGCACACGGCCCAGGGTTTGAGGGAAGACTGAAATCTGAACTTTAAACTAATCCAAGAATCACATGTATTTCAGAGCATGTTTGTAGAGGTCTAAACTACAGGGTTAGCAGCTTCTACACTGAATAAGACGACATGGAGACACAGGGAAGGCATCTGACACACAGAGAGGGCATCTGACACACACAGGGAGGGCATCTGACACACAGGGAGGGCATCTGACACACACAGGGAGGGCATCTGACACACAGGGAGGGCATCTGACACACACAGGGACAGAGGCGTACTGTTTAACCTTGCATCTCTCATTGAAAGTTCCTTGAGTTTAACAGTGTAAGTGTATCTTGTGTTCAATGTTTAAGTGCTGTAACTTGACCCCCCCCCTCCCCCCCATTCCCTCCAGGTGACACCCCCCTGCCCCCCCACCAGGTGAGAACCCCCCCCCCTCCTGCAGGTGAGAGAGCGCCCGTTCACCCCCGCTAGTCCCCCGCTGAGGTATTCTCAGGTGCCCACATAAACGGCTCTTATAAAAACACAAAAGAACCGCTCTGAACTCACAGAGCGCACAGTCTAAGTCTTTAACAGGAAAGGTCAGCACTCCCCCGGTCTGGACCAAGACTAAACCAGGTCTGGACTAGGTCTGACTCTCGATGAGGTGTCAGGTGCCCTCTCTGTGTCTCCATGGGGTCTTAATCTGTGTAAAGGGCGCTAACCCTGTAGTTTAGACCTCTACAAACATATTCTAAACGGCATGTGAGTGTTAAGCCTGTGTGTGTGTGTGGTGATGTATGGAATATTTAGGTTCACTGTGTGCATATGAAAGAGGGGGAGGAGGAAGCGAGGGGGGGTGTAAAGTGATCCAGGTAATCTGAGCACTAAATAAAACAGCTCTGTCTTCACCCAGAAACAGGACCTCCTATGTGCACGCTCACACACAGACACATGTGCACACAGACACATACACACATGTACACTAATGATATTACATTGACTTCCATTCATTTCCTGGAGACAGATCCTAACCTTAACCAGAGTCACTACTCACCTACTTAGGGGTATTATGTAAAATTGATCTTTTGGAGCTTTCTACCATGTTACAACGTTGTTCCCTCATCAAAACCTGCCTGAAGAGGTTTTACATGTCATCCATGCATGTTAATACGTTGTTTCCTGTGAATATAGTATTTCCAAAACAATGAAATGTAACATGGTGATCTAAATATGTTATGTGTTACACTTAATACCCCACAGAAGTGAAATACCCCGCCTTTAACTTAAACCCCATCTCCATGGAGACAAGCACTTGACCGCACTAGTCCAAATTACAGGTCATATCAGATCTGCTGAGAATCGACCCTGCTCAGTGTATGTTTTTATCAAACCATCTGTAACTGAATAAATGTTTATTATAGAAGTTTTAATTATATACTACGGAACATCATTTCTAAGCAATAGGGAAACGAGCAGGAGGCGTACCCCTTACCAGAAAAGTTACAAAGAGTTAGGACCCTGCTGGACATAGACCGGTTGCGATCCTGAGACCTGGTTTCCGTGGTGATGTGTATTGATAAGTGTAATGTGTTTGTGAAATGTTCAGAGTAATGCTCCAAATGGACTGTTATTGATCCACCATTTTCTACTTATGACTTTACATCATGGACTAAACCAGCCGTGAAACAGACTCAGAGATGGACAGAGCGAGGGAGGAGAGAAGAGAGGGGGAGAAGAGAGGAGGAGAAGAGAGAGGGAGAAGAGAGAGGACTAAACCAGCCGTGAAACAGACTCAGAGATGGACAGAGTGAGGGAGGAGAGAAGAGAGGGGGAGAAGAGAGAGAGGACTAAACCAGCCCGTGAAAACAGACTCAGAGATGGACAGAGTGAGGGGAGAGAGAGAGAGAGAGGAGGAGAAGAGAGGAGGAGGAGAGAGAGAGGGAGAGAGAGAGAGGACTAAACCAGCCGTGAAACAGACTCAGAGATGGACAGAGTGAGGGAGGAGAGAAGAGGGGGGGAGAGAGAGGGAGAGAGAGAGAGGACTACTAACCAGCCGTGAAACAGACTCACTCAGAGATGGACAGAGCGAGCGAGGAGGAGGAGAGAGAGAGGGGGGAAGAGAGAGGACTAAACCAGCCGTGAAACAGACTCAGAGATGGACAGAGCGAGGGAGGAAAGAAGAGAGGGGGAGACGAGAGGGAGAAGAGAGAGGACTAAACCAGCTGTGAAACAGACTCAGAGATGGACAGAGCGAGGGAGGAGAGAAGAGAGGGGGACAAGAGAGAGGACTAAACCAGCCGTGAAACAGACTCAGAGATGGACAGAGTGAAACAGCCAGACTGAGAAAGAGGAAGTAAGGAGGAGGAGATGTAGAAAAGGACAAGAAGAAAGGGCTGAGCACAGAGGAGAGAGGACAGAGGAGAGACGACAGAGTAGAGAGTAGAGAGGACAGAGTAGACAGGACAGAGGACAGAGTAGAGAGGACAGAGTAGAGAGTAGAGAGGACAGAGTAGAGAGTAGAGAGGACAGAGGACAGAGTAGAGAGGACAGAGGACAGAGTAGAGAGGACAGAGTAGAGAGTGGAGAGGACAGAGGACAGAGTAGAGAGGACAGAGGACCGAGTAGAGAGTAGAGAGGACAGAGTAGAGAGGACAGAGGACAGAGTAGAGAAGACAGAGGACAGAGTAGAGGACAGAATAGAGAGTAGAGAGGACAGAGTAGAGAGGACAGAGGACAGAGTAGAGGACAGAGGACAGAGTAGAGAGGACAGAGTAGAGAGGACAGAGGACAGAGTAGAGAGGACAGAGTAGAGGACAGAGGACAGAGTAGAGAGAACAGAGTAGAGGACAGAGTAGAGGACAGAGGGCAGAGTAGAGAGTAGGGAGGACAGAGGGCAGAGTAGAGAGGACAGAGGACAGAGGACAGAGGCAGCAGCTGATGCTGTGGACAGTGTTCTGTTGTTTATGCACATCCACATGTTGGAGGTGGTTTGTGTTTAAACTTCACAGAGTCACTGTAGTTTCTCATGTTCAAACACTGGAGTCATGTGAGGACACTGTCCTGGGGACATCTTCATTCGGATCAGCAGAGCACTGGAGTGTGTTTTGTGGATGTTGTAGTTTTTCTTATTAGCAGCTGTACTGTCACATGACTGCTCCGTTGTTCCTGATGGTTGGATTCTCCAAACACGGCTGGACTCTTATGCTTGACCTCGTGATGTACATTCACAGGTAAAGGAGTTAGGGACTAGGAGCTAGGAGCTATGATTTGACAAATTTGGAACAAGGCTAGGACTAAATTAGAAGTAAACCAGGACTTAACCAGGTCTAAACCAGGACTAAATTAGGACTAACCCAGGTCTAACCCAGGACTCACCACGAGGTTTCCGATGACCATGACGAGCATAAAGACCAGGATGCAGAGGGGTTGGCCGGCGACCTCCATACAGTCCCACATGGTCTCAATCCACTCTCCACACAGAACCCGGAACACAATCAGGAACGAGTGAAAGAAATCCTTCATGTGCCAGCGAGGGAGGGAGCAGTCCCGGGAGATCTTACACACACAGTCCTACAGGGGGAGCAAGGAGAGACCGTTACACACAGTCCTACAGGGGGAGCAAGGAGAGACCGTTACACACAGTCCTGTAGGGGGAGCAAGGAGAGGCCGTTACACAGTCCTACAGGGTGGTGCAAGGAGAGACTGTTACACACAGTCCTACAGGGGGAGCAAGGAGAGACCTACACACAGGGGGAGCAAGGAGAGACCATTACACACAGTCCTACACACAAGGAGAGACCGTCCAGTCCTGTAGGGGGAGCAAGGAGAGAGAGACATTACACACAGTCCTACAGGGGGGAGCAAGGAGAGACCGTTACACACAGTCCTAGAGGGGGAGCAAGGAGAGACCGTTACACACAGTCCTACAGGGGGAGCAAGGAGAGACCGTTACACACAGTCCTACAGGGGGGAGCAAGGGGAGACCGTTACACACAGTCCTAGAGGGGGAGCAAGGAGAGACCGTTACACACAGTCCTACAGTGGGAGCAAGGAGAGACCGTTACACACAGTCCTGTAGCGGAACCAAGAGAGAGACCGTACACACAGTCCTACAGGGGGGAGCAAGGAGAGACCAATACACACAGTCCTGTAGGGAGAGCAAGGAGAGACCATTACACACAGTCCTACAGGGGGAGCAAGGAGAGACCATTACACACAGTCCTACAGGGGGGAGCAAGGAGAGACCGTTACACACAGTCCTACAGGGGGAGCAAGGGGAGAGACCGTTACACACAGTCCTACAGGGGGAGCAAGGAGAGACCGCTACACACAGTCCTACAGGGGGGAGCAAGGAGAGACCGTTACACACACTCCTAGAGGGGGAGCAAGAAGAGACCGCTACACACAGTCCTACAGGGGGGAGCAAGGAGAGACCGTTACACACACTCCTAGAGGGGAGGAGCAAGGAGAGACCGTTACACACAGTCCTACAGGGGGAGCAAGGAGAGACCGTTACACACAGTCCTAGAGGGGGGGGGAGCAAGGAGAGAGACGTTTACACACAGTCCTACAGTGGGAGCAAGGAGAGACCGTTACACACAGTCCTGTAGCGGAACCAAAGAGAGACCGTTACACAGTCCTACAGGGGGGAGCAAGGAGAGACCAATACACACAGTCCTGTAGGGAGAGCAAGGAGAGACCATTACACACAGTCCTACAGGGGGAGCAAGGAGAGACCATTACACACAGTCCTACAGGGGGGAGCAAGGAGAGACCGTTACACACAGTCCTACAGTGGGAGCAAGGAGAGACCGTTACACACAGTCCTACAGTGGGAGCAAGGAGAGACCGTTACACACAGTCCTACAGGGGGCCCCTGATTTGTCTGTTATTAATGTTCATATCTTGATTTAGGGACAAAATAGTTAAATAAAACCCCAAAGATCATGTAGAGCGGGTTAATATGAAGATTTTAAGAAACAAAATGATGAGTCTGACAGCAGCAGTTACAGAGAGACGGTTTTTCAATAGAAAGTGAAATGCAACCAGAGCCCCAAGGAACCACTTTGGGCCTATGCTCACTTCCTGGTTGGAACACAGCGGCCAGTGCGTTCGCTGTATCCATTTATACAGTCTGTGGGGTTATACACAGAGTTAGATTTAGGGAAGTGTAGAGTCGTGGTTCATCATATTCACTGCCTTGTGTACCCTGTAAACATACTCTCACACTCCGGTCCTAAACAAACACGTGCTTACTACAGCACTAGGTTTTCAAATATTATATTCTTTATTTTCATTCAAATACTAGATAAGATTTCACCTTTTTAAACCAGAAACCATCCCAAATACCCCCTGGTCAGTGCTTACATACCCATAGGTGAGCAGGCAGCAGAGAACTTTGTTACATTTATCTGAGTAACTTTTTAAATAAATTTGTGAATACTTTTCAGAGTACTTTTCTAGCAGCATACTATTACTTCTACTTGAGTAATACACAGTGTAACAGTATACTATAAGTATACTATTAATATTTTGTCCCAAATGCTTTTTTACTCTTACTCGAGTCATTTCTTGGAGCGCTGCTTTGTGTTTGTACTTGAGTAATATTATTCTGAAGTAGCATTACTTGGATGGCAGGGTCAGACTGGTGTAAGGGCAGATTTACCTGGTAGTTTTTGCCGAAGAGTTGCATCCCGACCACAGCAAAGATGAAGACGATGATGGCTAGGACGAGGGTTAGATTCCCGAGCGCGCCCATGGAGTTTCCAATGATCTTTATCAGAGTGTTCAGAGTGGGCCAAGAACGAGCCAGTTTAAAGACACGAAGCTGAAACAGGACAAAACATGAACAAGTATAAGACACATGTGGGAAAGAGGAGCAGACACATGAAGTTTATCAAGTTTATAAACTCATTTGCGACTAGAGTTTTCTCACAGTAGAGCAGTAGTTCTCAAACTTAATACTTGAATTACAGATTACAACCAAATCTAAACAGGGCTATGGCAGGCTTAAGCTAGGGTTAAACCAGGTTCGAAATGAGAATTAACCAGCAGCGTGACTTTTACCCTCAAGCAGACTTGGGGTGGATCAATTCAACACCACTTTTTATACAAACTAAAAGCAGATTTATTTTACATATTAACATTAGTCACATTAGAGAAGCCTAGAGCTACATAGTTCACTCATATTTGTAAATATGGGACAGTATTCAGTACTGTGAAAACAGGGCTGTTTGTTTTTTCACAGATTTGTCCTACGCTTCATTTATGCAGCTGAGCCTTCAGGACGACTGTCATCTGTGGCATTATAATCATGCATCTGGAAACAATATGAGACAGATCTAAACATGTGAAGACACTAAAGACACACAATCTACACTCATGAAGAGATACTAACAACAACAGAGGATTGCTCAGACAGGGGCACTGCACAGACAGGGGCACTGCACAGACAGAGGCACTGCTCAGACAGGGGCACTGCACAGACAGGGGCACTGCACAGACAGAGGCACTGCACAGACAGGTGACAGGACACCGTGATTTCAACAATGCTTCAAACAGGCAGAAGTGAAGGGAAAATTGGATTATTTGGATATTACAAAACAATTTAATTATACTTTTGACACTCATTGATTTTAGATTTTTTGGACAAGCGCTGTTTGCCTTGATTGCCCTGACCACACACAGCTGGAATAAACCAAGAATAAAGCAGTTTCTAAATAATTAACCCAAAGGACAGACACACGAGTATATCTGTCACTAAACTCTAATACTCAAACTTCAGAGAGCCTTGCACTCCATCTGCTCTAACCCCTGGTCCAAACAGGGTCTCAACCAGAGCTGACCTGTCCCAGCTCTAGTCCTAGTCTAGTCCTGGTCTAGTCCTGGTCTAGTCCTGGTCTAGTCCTGGTTTAGTCCCGGTCTAGTCCCGGTCTAGTCCTGGTCTTACACTCACCAGTCTAAAGGACCGGAGCACGCTCAGTCCCTCCACGTCGGACAGTCCGAGCTCCATGAGGCTGAGGCAGACGATGATGCTGTCGAAGATGTTCCACCCAGTTTGGAAATAAAAGTACGGATCCAATGCAATGATCTTCAAAACCATCTCAGCCGTGAAGATCCCAGAGAAAACCTAAAGAAGCAGGTACACATTGTAAAATTATTAACTTTGTGCTGACATCACACTGGTGGATTCTACATGTGTCTCTATGGTGAAATGTTCAGCAGTTACCATGGAGACACAATGCACACATTAACAAACACTGCCAAAAAAGTTTTAAGATCGCCTGAAAACTGAAAAAAACAGAAGCTAAATAAATTTAAACAGCACATTTTCAGGAGCCTCTGATCAGTTCGAGCGTTCATCGTCCTGTTTAAGAGTTTGATTTTACACAAAAAGGTGAAAGTGTCTAAAAACTGTTGGCTAATGCTAGCTAGCTTGTGACTGTAATGTTATCTGAGAGGGACTGGCTTAACAGTAAATCATCTCACGTGTGCTAAGTCAGCTATGGTCAGATTGTGTTCAAATAAGCTCAGACTAAATCTAAGAAAGCCTCGGATAGAGCAGTGCCTACAGTTAGCATCACTCCCCCAAATGGAATGTTGATGACATTAGCTGCAAAGTATCAAGACAAGTCCGCGGACAGGAGCAAGAGACAGGAGATTCTTTCAAAATGTGTCTAGTCCCAGTACAGATGTACTGTATAGCTCTTGAGGTCAAAATAAGTCCTGTCTGCATCTATAAAGCTAGTTACTGTCCAATAATCAGGAAGTGGGTGTTAACATGCTAGTTGCTGTTAGCATTACCTTGATGACAAAACTCCGCTCTGGAGAGTTGTGAAAAGTGCTTATAAACTGATCGTGGTGAGTAATTAGGATGGTCAGAATGTGTAAGGGAAGTGAGGAATAACTCAGGACCACTGCAAACAGGTTAAACATGAACTAGTTCTGTTTTTAACATTTTTAAGACACTAAAAATCAGGTACAGAGACTTAAAGATTAAGTTTCAGCTACACTTTTATTGTCCCCGGAGGAAATGTGGCCTCTGCATTTGACCCATCCTTCAGGGTCTCTGGGTTAAAGCTCCATTTGACCCCCCCTTCAGGGTCTCTGGGTTAAAGCTCCATTTGACCCACCCTTCAGGGTCTCTGGGTTAAAGCCCCATTTGACCCACCCTTCAGGGTCTCTGGGTTAAAGCCCCATTTCACCCATCCTTCAGGGTCTCTGGGTTAAAGCCCCATTTCACCCACCCTTCAGGGTCTCTGGGTTAAAGCCCCATTTCACCCATCCTTCAGGGTCTCTGGGTTAAACCTGTCAGGAATAGTGGGACCCATCTCCAGATCTTGAGCTGGTCTTGGTCAGTCGACCTCAGCTGGAGGATTTATCCATGTTGCATGCTTTGATGGGGGAAACCGAAGCACAGAGCAGTGGGCGTGTCTGGGGGTAGGGGGAACCATGCATGAATCACTCTAAATGTGACTTAAACGGTCAATGAGAAGGAAACAAGTATAACCCTCACTCTAAAAGTCCATTTTGCTGAATGTGTCTCCTTTAATATCTCCTTTAAAGTTCAAACAAATTGGTTCTTGTGGGTGTTTGAGCACAGTGTGAGCGTAAGAGAGAGTGTGTACGTGTGTGTGAGCTCAAATGAGCCCAGCCTTATGTGTGTGTGTGTGTGTGTGTGTGTGTGTGTGCGTGTGTGCGCGCGTGTGTGTAAGTGTGCGTGTGTGTAAGTGTGCGTGTGTGGGGGGAAGTGGGTGTTTAGTCTTTGTGTGTTTTGGGGAACAGCTGTTCTTGCCCCTGAGTCAGCACAGACTAAACTCCTCAGCAACATCAGTATTATTAGTATTATTACAACCAGGACTAAACCAGGACTGAACCAGGACTAAACCAGGACTAAACCAGGACTGAACCAGGACTAAACCAGGACTAAACCAGGACTAAATTAGGACTAAACCAGGACTAAACCAGGACTAAATTAGGACTAAACCAGGACTAAACCAGGACTAAACTAGTACTAAACCAGGACTAAACCGGGACTGAACCAGGACTGAACCAGGACTGAACCAGGACTCCCTCTGGTCAGTCAGCTGTGTGCGCTCACATTACAGTTGATTTGTATATTTACATATTTGTGCTGATAGCTGTAGGTCTAGAGTCCAGCTTTAACGCTGGTCTTTTCTCTGGAGTCAGGCAAAGTTCAGCGTCACATCGGGTTAGTTGTGGGTTTGAGTCCAGTGCTCACGTGCCCCTGAGCAAGGTCACAGTGAGCTGTGCATTGTGGGAGTTTATCTAGAGGACACAGCCTCGGTCCAAACAAAGACGCTTCATTAAGATGACGCTCTGCTCGAAACAAGCTCTGACGAACCAAAGAAGTCTCACTGTTGCAAGGCCAGAGCCATGGAGCCAAGAGGGACTGAGGACTGGACCAGGACTGGACCAGGACTGAACGAGGACTGGACCAGGTCTGAACCAGGAATAAACCAGGGATGGACCAGGGATGGACCAGGACTGGACGCGGACTGGACCAGGACTGGAATAGAACTCCTCTCCCCTATCGCTCTCTTGTCTCTCCTAATGCAGCGTGACACCTGTCGTCTTCAGGTGAGTTGTTAGCGTTAGCCTTTAGCGTGTGCATTAGCATAGATCGGCCATTCAGCTTCGAGAGTTGCCTCCAGGAAGTACAGAAAAGGAAACACCATGAATAATGCCCCGCCCCAGCCATAAAACAACATCAACAACTGAAATACGTATGCCAAGAGACAGAGAGACAAATACAGAGACAAACAGAGACAGAGAGACAAACACAGAGACAGAGAGACAAACACAGAGACAAACACAGAGACATAGAGACAAACACAGAGACAGGGAGACAAACACAGAGACAGAGAAACAAACACAGAGACAGAGAAACAAACACAGAGACAGAGAAACAAACACAGAGACAGAGAGACAAACACAGAGACAGAGAGACAAACACGGAGACAGAGAAACAAATACAGAGACATAGAGACAAACACAGAGACAAAGAGACAAACACAGAGACAGAGACAAACAAAAAGACAGAGACAAACACAAAGACAGACAAACAAACACAGAGACAGAAACAAATACAGAGATAAAGAGACAAACACAGAGACAGAGAGACAGAGAAACAAACACAGAGACAGAGAGACAAACAGAGATCTGTAGAGACCCTGCAGACAGCCCCGCACTCTTTACTGGACTCTATAGTCAGTCCACTCAGTTGTAGCGAGATTCGAGATCACAACAGTCAGATCACACGACTCTGGGTCTAGATAGAGAAAAGTCTAAGGCTAAACTCTGATAAAACTTGATTTCTGTCATAAATAATGATCAGGACTAATAATAATCTCATAAACAGACTGGATCATTTATTTTTTGTCTGATATGAGGAAATGATTGATCATTTAACAGCTCAAGCTAAGCTAAGAGGCTAATGCTAGCACCTTTACACCATAACGTTTATTTAAGTGTTTTATTCATAATCAGGATGAACAGTGCAATAAACCTTCTGCTTCATGTCGTGTTGTGTCCACTTAAAGAACACTGTCACTGTCTGTGGTGTTTTTCCAACTCTCGCAATGCATTGTGGTCTATATTGACCGATCTAGTGACCACCGATGCACACTACTTTTCAAGATGCATTGTGGGAGGTTTTGAGTGCACTTCATTTTCACTCACTGGACATTTGGACACTACTAAAAATGTCGTGACCCCTACTTAGTGATCTAAGTAGGAAATAGTGTGGAGTGTAGAGAGTGGAGACAGAGAGACGGGCCGTCTACTAAACTTAAATCAACTCAA